>JAOTBA010045329.1:0-13819 GCA_025629845.1 Erythroxylum squamatum
AGGATTAATGTTGTCTTGACCTGAAATAATTTCTTAACCAATTCTATACATTTTATTATTATCAAAACATAAGTAGGTTTTAATTTGTCAACCACCATTGGTCCAACATGCCGCGCCGCTACCGTCGATGTGATTTGTGAAAAATTGTATGAAGAGGGGTGTTTCAAAATTTTTCTTTCACATGGAGGTGATTAGACATTAATCCCACATGGTTTTGAACAAATTTCAAGGACAGACCAGTGCCAATAGCGACATGGAGAGCAGTCATGAACTTTTCAGTGACATCGACAGTTATTTAATTGGGGTCTTCCTTAAAAAAGTTAGAAACGATGGTCCAATCACCTTCAATGGCAGCTTTGTACAGTGGCAAGTAACGATTGACAAGAGAAGGTAAGGCAAGGCTGGCATGTCTGCCCTTTTTCTTGACTTTTTGTTCTTCCATCATGTCTGCTTTTTATGTCGACAAGTTTTATAATATTTATTCCACGACAGGATTTAGGGATGTTTTAGCGAATGCATATATGATCGTTTGATCAATAATTTAACTAAGTTGTTGCAAATATTGACAATGATCTTGTTATGAAAAGATTTCAATCTATGAAAAGTAGGTGAGGATCATTGTAATTTAACTATTTTATATTCTTAATAAAACTTTATTTTTTATTTAGCTTTGATATGAAATTTTTTTGTGAAATCTATATTTTATTTGGGCCCTCCTATCTTAAATTTCTAACCCCGTCACTGCATATGTCCATCCCTAAAGCTTGTAAGTAATCTTTAGATCCTGAGCTCCAAATAAGCAACCAAAAAATCTAATAAGTTAAACATTTTAAGCACATTTATTTATTATAAACTACTTTTTAATTTTAATTTTAAACTTTAAACTCCAGTGAAATTATTAATGCTCTTTTACAAATCAAATAAATACAAATCAATACATAAAAAGAAACATGCCTACAAAAGATTATCATAATTTAAATATTTTATGAAAAATAAAACAGATAAAATAAGATTAAAATTCGAGATACACTAATTTAAACCTATTAAGTGAAGAGGCAAAAACATAAGTGAAATAAAAACTTAAAATTAATATATCATATAATCAATTATATCTCTTTAAACTTGTTTTACATTTATCTCACTGTAAATTTTATTTCTTAAAGATTTAAATGGTAAAAAATTATGTTAAATAAACAATCATTCAATACGTTTTAGACCTATTTGAAACAAATAATAGTATGCAAAGCGTACCGTTCTAAAGGTAATTAGACTTTTAAAGTTTCAGATTATGTCATTTATCATATAAAATGGTCATTTACTTTTCATAAATATATAAAAGTTCTTTTATATTATTCTAAAAGCATTTTTTAAAAACAACGTGTTTTAAATAATTAATTTCAAATTTTAGTTGGATAAATTTTCTTTTAAAACCATCTAAGTCTAGTTTTTGCTCAACATATTCCAAGTTTATAATCTATTTAAAAGATGGAAACACACGGTTGAATGAATTTTCACCTATTCAAAAGATTAAGAAGGAATTTCAAGAATTAAGAAAGTTTTGAACAGTACTTATAGAAAAAAAAGCTATAAGAGTTTGAAAATTAATTTAAAATTATTTATATTAGAACTAGTCCTTTCAAGTTAAAGGCTTCATAATGAAATATATGGTTTGAAAAGTTAATGTAAAATTATAAATTGTTATAGGACAAACTTCAATCAATAGTTAAAAACTATTTTCTTAATCTTCATTGTGTCAATAATAATGATATAATATATGATGAAATTTATCAGTAAAATATTCAAGTCTCATTGGTAAACCATCAAAAAGAGTTTTATCTTGCTTTTTTCATGTTAGTTATGTAACATTTTTACTAAAAAAATAAATACATTACTACATTAAGACATAAAGAAATATATATCTCGAGAAAGAGAATCACAGTTGATTCTTCATAAAAAAAGATTAGCACAATAGTTTGTAGGTAAGAAAATTTGTAATTAACACGAGTTTTATCTTAACAAAAATCAATTTGAATTAATGTTAATCGGAATAAGAAAATCAAATTAAATTAATTATTGTAATTTGACAATCCAAACTTTTTCTTTAGTACGTCATATATGTCACAAACTTACAGTAGAAAATAAATTATAAAGAGAAAATGAGAAGAAGAAAGAGAAAGGAAAGTAAAAATCAGAGAAACTATACAACTTTGTCTTTCTTGAAACCTTAGCTCAAAGCGTGTGATTCACACGAATAATCATATATAAACATTATTGGTTGTGGTAGTTGTAAACATTTCTATTTAGAATACTTGGTTGTATTAATTATAAAAGATTTGATGCAGATTTTCAATAATAGAACTTATAATACCCTTAGAAAAATCCAAAAGGGTGTAGTAGTTTTGCATCTATTCAAGATAGGATTCTATAATATCTAGAACATTATCTAAAATAACTTTTTGAATCCAAATCAAACAAGAATTATTGGTTAGTTATCATCATCCAATTAATCTCTTATAGGTCCAATTAATAAAGAATGTCAAAACTAACTACTTAGCTATATAACATATATCATAACAATCTCCTCTTTTTTGGCATTGTTTATCACAAATATAAAACTCTTCATAAATAACATAATTGGACATTTAAGTATCAAATTCACAATTCATATAACAAATACTCCCCCTTTAATCAAACATCAAGTTTCAAAGAATATCACAATTATCCAATCATCCAAATTTCTCCCCTTTGGAACAAAAAAGATGCCAAAAAGCAAGAAGAATAGTCACGCATATATCTTGAAATCTCCCACTGAATTGAACAATCATAAAAAACAATATGATGTCTCCCCCTTGGGACAAAACAATGTCAAAATGAAGAACACCCGAGAGATAAGTCCAAAATGATGCCCGATTTATGAGAGAGCTGAAGCTTGATGAGGAGGAGGATGGATCTTTGGTGGAGCCAAATAGAAGCCAAAATGCAATCTACTAAAAAGATGGGACAATAGTGGCAACATAAAAATTAAAATAGAATTGAAGAAGACTAATCATTTTTTAATAAATAACATCAAATCATAATTCAAAAATGTAAAGCACACAGTCCTTGTGCCCCTCAAATAAATTCAAACCTGACCTTATTCCTCGTCATATTATCTTTGTCATCGGTTTCTTTTTCTGAAGTAACTGACTTATCCTCTGTTTGAACAGTTTCTTCACAAGCAGTAACTAACTGTGAATCTAGACAATTTCTGTTTTTCCTTTACAACATCTTTGTGCTTGTAATTGACCCTTTCTAATTCAAGTGTGCTTCGGTACCATGGGTTGCTGCTGAAAATTTAATAAAAAGTGTCTAGATTTTCGATTTTGACCCATTTGAAATATCATTTGTAAGAACTTGTAACATTTCGATCTTATGTGTCCAATTACTCCACAAAAGTGACATATAGGTATGAACCTCTTATTTTTCTTTGAGATTTCTCCTTAGATAGATCTGGTCGCATCAATTTTCTCATCATTCGACTTATAACATTTACCTTTATAGCCAATACCTTGAAGGTCTCTTTTAGCTTTACCAATTTCTAACAATTTTTTTAGCTTTTCGGTACCTCCATTTAACATTCTTATTCCTTTTTCTGTACTGACCAACTTCAATTTTGTTTCACCAAGCTCATCTAATATAGACAACAACTTCTTCTCTAGATCTTGAATGATGTTCTTCATGGAAGAGTTTTCCTCCTTCAACTTTTCAGTTTTCTTACATGTTTGGACCCATTTACTATACATTAACTTATAGGTTTCATAAACACCTCCCTTTTTATCATCTGAAGTACTGTTATCACTGTCATAATCTGATATTGAGCTTTGAGTTGAATCGTCTGCGTTTTTCTCGAAATTTCCCGATTTACTTACTTTTTCGTCTTCAATTACTTTCTTTCGGTTACTGTTAAACAAGTAACTGGACTTTTGCTGTACAAAGTAACTAACACTACAACACTATTCACAGCTTCTTCTTCACTACCATACTCACTTTCGGATCCATTCTCACTCCGAGTGCTTGTATAGAACTTCCCATTTCTCTTCTTCAAGGTGTTAGCACATTCCGCTTGCACATGTCTGAAGCCTTGACACTCATAACATTAAATTTTCTTGACTTTTCTTTCACCCTTTTGAGTTTTCCCTTGTTGTTTGAAATTACTAGTTGATAAACTTCCACCATTTTGCCTAAAATCGGATCTATCCTTCTTCACTTTTTTTAATTACTTGCTGAAATTTCTTGTCAATAATTCCATATCCTCATTCTCATTAGATTCATCTTCTACATCATTTATGCCTTTTTTCAGTTTCAGCTTGTAATGCCAATCCTTTGCTCTTTTCTTGTTTGCCTCTTAACAAATTCATTTCGAAATTGGTAAGAATTCCAATTACCTTCTCCAACGACAAGTCATTGATGTCACGAACTTCCTCGATTACTGCAATTTTCGGAATAAATTTGGAGTTACTGATCTCAACTTTATCTTGACTAGTTTCATATTGGAATATTTCTTCCCGAGTTGACATGTCTGATTCGCTATATCGCGCAATCTTTCATGAAAGTCCCCAATAGTCCTATTTTCATCCATCTTCAGTTCTTCAAACCTTTTTTTTACATTATCACATATTTGGACCCTTCATGAATAGTCTGCAAAGCACCCCACACTTCTTTAGTCGATTCTCAGGCTGATATCATTGAGAAGTGTCCTTCATCAACAGTACTAAAAATTGCATGCATTGCTTGTGAGTTTTCAAGTGCACAGGCCATCAATCAACTCACGTAAAAACCCCATAGAAAGACAGCTGTTGTTGCTACCATAAACTACAACTTCTACACCGAAAACACAGCTGAATCACTTAAAGACCAAAGACAGAACACAGTTGGACACACACTCCATCAACGACGCACAGCAAAAGACCCATTCAGCGTTTTGTTTTGTGTTATTCACCAAAAACCCATCAACTCCACAACCATGTTTTCACCATCCAACTCTAATATGACTTTGGCTCTTTTTCTTGAAATCAATCAACACTTACACAAAGAAATTTTCATTAATGCCCTTCAGCCACACATAAACATAATCCGCCACACATCTTCTCAAGATACACATCTATTCAAGATACACTGAACGGGATCCATTTTCTTCCTAGACTTCGACCCATTGACTTAGATCATTTATTGGGTCATTTTATTATCTTTATATGGATCAAATTACGTAACTTAACCGATAAGTCAGTTAAAAACCAAAAAATACAATTAAATATTGTCCAACTTTATGGGAAAAGTCAAAATTATCCAATAGGTCACCTTAAAGTAACCTATAGGGCGCTTTGCCATTTGAAACCTTCTCCTATTCAAAGATTGTTTTCCCCCTATATATTCATCACTGAAATTACATGCTCTCTCTGATTTAGGTTGGGCTTATGTGCTATCACAAGGAAAATAGAAGCTTTCTTGCACGATCTTCACTTAACTTCTCGTCATTTGAGAATCACTAGTTCATTAATTTATTTCTATTAAGTTAGTTACGGTTAGGTTCACTAGTTAGTTGAGTTCATTAGTTGGAAATTAGTTTGTTAGCTCAACTCATAATGGTTAGTTTCATTTTTATATTTCTTTGCCTTTTCGCTTTCTCTCACTCATATTAGTGGCTTATAGCTACTTAATTCTCAGCTAATTTTTTCAACGAGAATCGGGTTTTGAACAAATCTTATTTCAAGTCTTTGCTCACCCTTAAATGCTATTAACTTTAAAATCGATTAAAAGATCGAGGTTCTAGTTAAACTATTGTTTTCACGATTCAATGAAAAGGGGAATGATTAGGCATTTTAATATATAGAAACTGTGCATGATTCTACGTTGCTTTGGTAGAAGTTATAACATTGTCTTTTTGCACAGATGCCTCCATTATATATATAAACACTTTATCTTTTACAATTTATTGTTGTTCACACTATTTTGTCTTGTTTTGTGAAAAACATGTATAATATTTAATTCAAATTTTATTAGTGATATAATAAATAATTAATATCACATGTGAGGCAAACTATTCAAATGTAATTTTTAATTAAGGAAAAGTACATGATAAAATGTAATCACTTTAAGTAGAAGTTGAAGATTTGAGGGATAAATACATATGATAGTATATGAATCTTTTATCTTTTATTCAAAATTGAAAAGCATCTGATTTGATTTATGATTAATGATTATTTAATATAAGAGCTATGTATATGATAAGGAAACTGTCAACTATCCATATTCTACATCAACTATTAAATGTCGGGAAATCATGATATTGGCATGTGATGTCTTTTTGGTCTTACAACCCTTTTACTATTGTAATTTGTTTCAGACTTGAGTGCGAAGAATCCTTTTATATGGTGTCATGCGGAAAATGTGACAGAAGTGTAATATGACAGAGCACAATCATTAAACTTACTGCAGAGATCGATCGAGGTTCACAGATACAAAACTTTGATTATATAATTAGAGAAATTTTATTAGAAATCAACTCTTTCATCTTTATATAGTCCATAAATCCTTTACTCGTTCTCATTCAATTAAAGTTTTGATCAAATTGAAAAAAATTATGTTTCGCAAAGAAATTATTTAAGGAGAACGCAATCAATTATTATTAAAAAAAATTATCTTTGAATCCTAAAATCAAAGCTTAACCGTGCGTTTCTATACTATTCAAATAAGAATCTATATTTTATTGAACTAAAATAGTGATATTATTTTTTACATATTCCTATGTTATCCAAAATAATATAAAAATATTTTTTATTTTTCTTCTATTTATCTAGAAATAAATAAATGACTAAAAAATTAGAAAACATATAAATTTGATATATAAAATAGATAAGAGAAATATTATTAATAAGAATAAAAATAAAAGTTAGATGATGAATATGTCAATAAATTCTATAAAAAATAATTGATTTTTTTCATTCTCTCGAATTATTGGCTGTTTCTTAGAAGTTTCCAAATTAAAAAAGGTGGTTAATCTTAATTAAGATTTGTTTGATTTGTTTAGCTTTCAATCAAGCAAAGACCTTTGGGTAGTATTTATTTTTTATTACAAAGTAATAATATTTTCACACTTACTAATTATAAGATGCCAGAAGAGATTGACTTGTATTCAAAAATTAGGTTAAACCATATGTTTGATTGAATTAAAAAATGATGCCGTGTACTCCATTAAAATGGCAAGGTAAATTTGGATTTTCACATTGACATGGACCTTAAAGACAAAGCTAACAATTTCCTGGATTTTGCCTTGGGTGATGCATAATGCTGCCCCACCATACAAATTTAATAAGTCTATTAATTGTCACTTAAGGGCTATAATGGAAGGTCTGCATTTCATTAATATGGAGTTAGTGGATTCCCTTTCAAAGTAATGTTTCATTGATAATGAATGGCTTCTTACGGTCTCAATGATAGCTCAGTATAGTTGCTCCTGCAAGTGGTGGAGTGCCAACACATAAAAAGGCAATCGGATTCGAAACAAAGGGAGAACGCAATGGTCTTTCTTGGGGATTTTTTTTAAAAAAAATTAAGACCAACAGTAATTATTGAATTAAAGGCGGTCCGTCTAACTTTAAGACTTTGAAATAATGCCTGTATTTTTAAATGAAGATTTGTTAACAATGACACGTGAATCCATGTGAAGGGGGTCCTATGTTGTTAAATCCCTGAGATAAGGGAAGATTATCTTGGAAGGAGGTCAATCAAACTATATGTTATTTTAACATCATAATAAAGTTCTATGGAACTTCGATTCATTTATATATGGGAAGAAGATCCGATGATGTTGTTAATTAAAGTAATAAGTAAGAAGCATTTTCCTTAATGATTGAAGCGAAGATTGCAAACTTGTAAGAGATGCATTAATTCCTAGAGAATAGTTAATTTATAACCTTTTGGAAAAAAAACAATTGGCTGTTAACACAATTTGTGAATAATCATATTTAATTATGAACTTTAAGTTAAATATTCAAGTGACTTACTCTTTATTTTACTAGTTCTGATTTTATTAAAATAATAAATGAATAAAAAATTCTTTTTTTAAATTGATTCTCTAAATTCATTGTTGATTTTGATGGTATCATCTGGTTTAAGAAAGTGGAACAATCAAGGTATCTCCAGTCTAACTCCAACACTACCTTATGATAAAATTAAATAAATCCTATATAGGCTAACCAGGCAATACCTCTGGAGCTTACATACAACAAAACTGAAATCCTCCTGAAAAGTAATTTTAAAAGATAATATTCTTAAACACAATTTGGATTATAACCAATACAACTTAGACAACATAACAAAGCAATTTTCTAGCCGATTGAAAATCATCGACATTGTGTTGAACCAGTAACACTCATCCACACGATTTCCATGGAAAGTGATGAACCGAGCAAAAGATAATTAATTAGGGAACTGGACCCTGAGGGGCTATTCTTAATTGAAAGAAAAACTGATCAATTATGCAATAGAGATATGTGTAAGCTAGGATTGAACTTGAAGTGTTTTGTTTTCCGGTGTTGAAGACAAACCTGAGTAGGGAATAGTAGTGGTTCTTCTTGTTGTTAAGCAATTGCAATCCATGTGGAGTTGTAGGGGTTGACTCTTTTCTTTTCTTTTCTTTATAGATACAGAAGGTATGAAATATTACTATTACACTTCCTACAATACAATATTAGACTAGACAATACTTGCATATCATAAAATTCTAATTAATTAAGAATTTGGGATAATTACGTAATTAACAAGTACTTCACTTTAGAAGAAGTACATAAGCAATGGACTTACAAGTACACAATAATTTCTCAAAAATGTTTACTATTTGAACTTTTTGACTTCTTAAGATGGTATTAATTGGGAAGGAGAAAGTTAAATTCCTTTCGTCAATTTCATGACTTCCTGGAGGTGTTGAAGGCAAAAGTAGTGGATGGGGTTAAAGGACAACACTGGATATAAAATTTTATACATTTTACTCAGTCTATTGTTTTAATACACAAATTAATGACAGCTCTATTTTAATCATTCTTTTAATCCAGAACTTCTCTTTTTGTTTTTAAATCGATACAAACATAGATTAACATTGGAGGCATAGTACATGTTATCTGGATTATGAGTTATTATTAACAGGTCAATATATAAAGTAATACAACTGAACTAAAATACTGAGTAGTACTTAGATTAAATAATTGCACCAAAGGTAAATTTTATTTAAAAAATCATTGCCTGCAATTAAGTGGAAGTCTTGATGATAATTTATTTATTCAAAATAAAAGACCAAAAGAAGAGCATGTCGTCTTGCTGCACTTAATGACTGATTCTACTAATAAACCCAAGTGTACTCGGTAAACCAATCCCCTCAATTAGCTAATCAAGTCTTATACGCTACACATGAACATATAAACTTCATTATTAAAGACAAGAACTTTCAAATTCTTAATCCTTAAGTTAGTTCGCCTAATCAGGTAAGGACAAAATCCCCAATTCATGCATTCCCTGGCCACCAGTTTCATTGCCATCCGAAGCACAAAACTTTTACCCAGAAAACTGGCATTTCCAAGAGCCATGCCTTTAGAAGGAGGTGACTGTTTTGGCTTGAGAAAACATGTGATATAACAAAACTCCTGCTTTAACAAATTATAAATATAAATGGTTTTATACATAATTATCAAATTAATTTTATATTTTTGTTTATTTTTTAAAGAGACAAAAAATTATTCAAATTTGAGGAATCGCTCGTTATTAATCAGAGAAAAATGTTTAAACTAAACATGAGAATTAGGCTATAATTTTTTATAATAATAATATTTTAAATTTGAAGAAAATTTAATATACTTTTTTCTGTTTTCTCTTAAGTTATTAAAGTTTGACATGTCTAACTAGCCATAAGTTTTCTTACTAGTAAAATTTTTGGAACTTTCTTTGCTGCATTTGGACAAATTTCTGCTCCTTTCATTAATGAAATCATAACAATAGCATGGAGCCACATGCAGGTTGTAGTAAACTACGAAAAAGTAGACTTAAAATACTAATTTTTTTCTGCATATAGTTAAAGAAATCACTAGTCCCGAGCAAATATATATTATATATTTTAGACCATTCATATAATTATTGGGAAACAAGAAAGCTCTTCATTACGATTATACTATCCAATTGTAGCTAGCAAAATGTGTGAGGGAACTAAACAATCAATCAATGTGTTGAAATCTATATTCAGATCTTGGAAACTAGTTCTCCTCTATAATAAAATTGTATAGAAACTAAAGTTTCAGATCAGGAAACCAGACGTGTGTAAAATCCACCAACTCAATCTCCCAAGTCCAATCGAGCGTAAACGCTTGAAACTATAATAAATTTCAGGAAAGTGAAGAACTGAACTTAAGGATAAGTTTTAAAATGGGAATATAGAGGATGAAGAAACAACTTTCAACCATTGGAAGCTGGGGAAACAATAAATTAAGAACGCAGAAACCATTTTTTTTATTTCAAAGAGGAAGCTGGGAAACCAAAACCAAGTTTTTAATATACATAGATAAGTTATAACCATGATTTCTCATCTTCACAAACTCAAGCTTTTTTTTTTCCCCCCTTTTTCTAGTATTTGTTCTTCTGAAGTGATCCTACCTTTTGAATACAGCACAGTGGAAGACTCAGGAAAATGTAATCTCCTCTCTCTAAGTTTATGGCTACCTTCTCTACTTAGTAAGGAGGTCGGGTATGTGCCCAAGAATAAGCGTCATGCCCTAACTGATTTCCATTAGGCATTAGATTTGGTGGCAGATTGTACACAGGAAGTGCTGAGGGGTCAGGCAATCCACCGGCTTGTCCACTGCCACCGATTCCCGGAGGAGAAGCTCCTCCTGGAATCTGCCCTTGGCCGCCACTTCCACCTTCCTCTTCTTCCTCTAAAGGTAATCTTTCATAGGTTGCATTGGCAAATGTTGCCGCAATCACCATGACCGGACCTGCTGCGATCAAAGACCCCACCACACTTCCTCCCACCACTTGTCCTTGCCCTCCTGCTAGGTACACAGTCAGTCCAGTGGAGCCAGGAGGCGCAGGTCCGGGCAGGAACGCCCCTGTTAGGGATAAAATCTCAAACCTGCCATGAAGTGCCACCACCGCACCCGGCGCTGTGGGCTGTCTTAGGGTTACGTTGGCCACCGAGCCACTGCCGCTGAGTACACAAACCCCTCGCTGACGTCTACGTGCGAATTGTGCCACACTTTCTGCTACATCTGCTCCGCCGGCAACTTCCATCAGGTGGCTCCGAAGAGCATTAGGGCTATCTCGAGTCACGAAAATGGGTGGTTTCGGCTTGTTTTTTGACCCCGGTGGCCGGCCACGTGGTCTCCTGGTAACCTCAACAGCACCCTCCTTAGGCTCATCGCTTGTGTCCCTGTCTTCATCATCATCTCCTTTGCCACCACTTCTGTTGCTAGTTTCGTTGATGGAGATTTCCAGGTTGGATTTGCTTAAAGCTGATGAATTTGATGTTGGGTCAAGGACTGAGAGACCCACTTGACCGGTCCACCAAGGATTAGCCATGGTTGCAAATTTAGTAACACTAGAGGTTTATGAGAAAGGAAGGGTAGGCTGAATCTTTTGTTGCTGTTTTGTTAACTTCTTCAAAGGTTTCGGGTATTTGAGATCAGGTAATCAAAGTCGAGGCAAGGTTTTGTAACAAGTTACAGAGGGTTCTACGTGAAGGTTACTGTGCTTGGTGTTTCAGAAGTTTGAAGAGAGAGAAAGAAGGATTAGACGAGGAGGGTAAAGCAGTGAGTAGAGAGAGGAGAGAATTAGATGCAATTCCTTATGGAATCAAGCAAAGAGAAAGAAAGGAAAGAAACCCTTTTGACTGGTGAAGGTGAAGAGATCTCAATTAACAGAAATCAGGAACAAAGCACAGATGCAAAAGTCGCTAGTAACGAATCACCTGCCAAGCAAGAAGGAAGAATAAGCTAAAGCACACTGCACACTGCACACCGACGAGAGATGAGAGATAGAGAGATATGGGATGTTTTGTACTATAAAATTATTGAACAGAACAATCTTAGCAGTCACCACAACAGCGATTGATGAATAAGATCAGATGTCTGAATTTTTCAACTAGTCTGAACTTTGGCTTTTATGTTCTGCTGTGATTTTGGGAGCTTTGATTTCCGATTTCATGGTTCTGTTACTATGTAGTATGTAGGTTTCAACGGTATGAACTATGAGTACGAATAAAACAATTCAAGTAAAAACTCTTCTTTTAGAGGTCATTGAAATTAGGGCTTTCGTGGGGTGGCGTGCGCGTGGGCAGGTGGGAAGCACGTCGTTTTCTCCATCCCCAACATTTCAATGTCATGTAAGACAGAAGAGACAGAGAAGCTGATCGCAAAACTTATACTTGTTTTTCAAAGTACAATTTGAACTATAATTGATTATATATATGTAACGTAGCTGATGTATATACGCTAAAATTTACAAAATTAAATGTTTTAGATAAATAGTTCCACGAATCAATAATATGATAAATTAATTTTAAGTGGTAACTATATTTTTTTTATTTTTAAGATTGAAGTAAATTATAATTAAAAATAGAAACAAATTAAATTGAAATTATCATCTTTAATTGTAATTCTCTTTGTCTTGACTCTTAACATTTAAGTTACTATTCAATTGTAGTTTAAGAATATTCTTAACTTCTATATTAATTATGTGTTTTTATCTATATTACATAAATCATTAAGAACTTACAATAATTTATAAATTATGTGTTTGAAAAAGATTATCTACAAATTTATAATTTAGTAGAAGTTGCTTCCTAATTGATGGTTGACGACAATTCTCAACTTCTATGCTTTCCCCTTCAGCATTTTAAAGCTAGTTGATCACTATTTTCTCTTTCTCCAAACTTAGTTTTTTGTAATTTCCAATCTATCATTTTCTTGCATATTAGATCTAAATGTTTTGGGGTTTGAGTTAATGATTACCGGAACTCTCAATCTTAATTTTAGGTCAAACTTCTTATCAATCAAAAAAATTGTCAAGCTCATCGTTTAGTATTAAAAAGTTGCGAGAAGCATTTTTTTCACTACAAGAATATTAATAATTACCGAAGGAATAGAAATCGTAGTAAATTACTGACAAAAAATGATTTTTCGTAGGCAACATTGTCAGGAAAGATTACATTTTGCGATGGTAAAAGTATCCGTAGTTAAAATATAGGGAAATTATCTCGGCAAATTTTTCAACGGAATATAGCGATAGTAAAAGATTACTATCGGTAAAGGAAGCGAGAATGCTTAACGGAATAAAAAATTTTTTGGGGAAATTTTAGAGTAAACGTCATCGTTTCTTTCAGCTTCAACGTTTTTAATATAACAAAAATGATGTCGTTTATTGTAACAGCAAACGAAGTCGTTTTTCTACGTATTTAGCCTACCCGAAGACCCCCTCCCTCTCCCCTACATTTTCGTTTTTATTTTTCTGTCATTGATTCCTTCCATTTCTTTATCGTCGATTCGTCTTCTGCTCATCGACGTGTGTGTTCATTTGTATTCTTTGGCCATTGTCATTGTGGCCTTCGGTGGAGGTAAGTCATTTAGCCTTTGTTCTCTATGATATTTTGTATAACCCGTATTGGCATATATGTTCGAACCTAGGAGTTTTTGAGGTGTTTTTGCGTTTGTTTTGGATTGTCTATAGTGTATTTGTGTTTGCAATGTTTTGGAAAACATTGAGGAAGGAAAAAGACATGATTTGCTTAAGTTAATTGGGATGA
>JAOTBA010045386.1:0-13814 GCA_025629845.1 Erythroxylum squamatum
CTCTTTTAGAATTCATTTATGAAATATGATTGGATTTTGGCTTGTGACTCTCTAAATTTTAATTGTTCGATGTTCAATTTCTGTGGGCACGCCATCATTATAGGATGACTGGTTTCGTTTTGTCTCCGAATGTTTGGGCTCCGGAAACGGGGTCCAACACTTTTAATGACAAAACTTAGTGATACATTTTTTTCTGACACTATTAATATATTAATAGTGACAACTTACTTGTGAAGGATACTAAATTGTCACAATTATCATTGTATTGGTGACAAAAAAATAAATAATCACAGATAATTCAAACAATAGTATCAATCAATTGTCTTATTACAAAAATCCTCGTATTTATGATGACAAAAATAGTTAGTCACAAAAAAATGTCGCTAAATGTATTAACTCTTGTAGTGTTATTAGAAGCAGATAATTGCCTGACTTTTATTTCCAATACCATATACGATATAGATCATATATATTTCTAATTAATACTTTTAGGTATATATTAAATTTGGATTCAACATTACCATAATATGTAAGACATTATAAGAAACAAATTGTTAACTAAAAGTACAATATCCAATTTTTTACTATAATTTGTATATGTTAGATCAACAGAGATTTATACTAACATAAGTGGAAAGAGAATAAAGTTAGATAACAAAGTTCATTCTTCAATACCATGTTGGTTAAATCAATAAAATGAGAATCATAAAGTTACATACAATGTATATATATCATTGTATATATATATATCCTTTTGATTATAAATTGTGTGAAAAATATGAAAATGGTTTCATAATGTGTGTATATATATATATATATCCTTTTAATTATAAATTGTGTGAAAAATATGAAAATGGTTTCATAAACTTAGGAATTTTCTTTGGTCTGGGAAGGGGAACTCAAAATCCTATGCTAAGGTTAAATGGTCTGACATTTGTAGATCCAAAAGGGAAGTGGGTTTAGGGATTAAACACTTACCTAGTTGGAATAATGTGGTATTATGGAATAGAATCTGGATTTTGTTCCATGATAATGAAGTCTTGTGGGTAAAGTGGGTACATTCTATAATCTTGAGGAGGAGAAATTTTTGGAGGACCCAACCGAATAATAATAGCTCATGGAGTTGGAGGAAAATATTATCAGTGAGGGACAAAATAGGGAACCAATTTTGATTTAGGATTGGAAATAGTGTTTCAACTTACTTTTGGCAAGACCCCTGGCATCCGAGAGGAATCCTAAAGCATTTTTCCACTCTAATGACCATTAATGGTTCAGAACTAAGAATGACAGCAACAGTATCAGAAGTGATCAGAAACAATATGTGGTGTTGGCAAGAAGTCACATCAGAAACTTTAGGTAACCTGGAACCCTTACATTATCAACCGAACAGCTCTCATCTAGATAGTTTGGAGTGGCTAGCTGGGTCAGCAAATTAGAATTCTTACACCAAATCTTCAGCCTACACTTTTTTAAGACCCCCAATACAAAGAGTCCCTTGGAATACACTAGTAAGGTTCAAAAGGAACAGCCCAAGGAGCTTCCTCATCTTATGGTTGGCTTTTTGTGGAAAGTTAGAAACAAGAGACAGACTTCTCTACCTTCACACCCCAAATCATTGTTCCTTATGCTTCAAGGATAATGAAACAATTGAACATTTATTCTTTGACTGCCCCCTCTAAAAATTAGTGTGGATTCACTGCCTCACCCATTTCCTCCTCAACCTTCCACAGTAGATCCACCTCCAGACCATTCCCACTTGGTTGAATCAATCCCAAAATTTCAGAACTTGTGACCTTAATCTTTTTCCAATCATCCTCTTAGTTTTTGTTTATACCCTTTGGAAAGAAAGAAATGCCAGAACCTTTAAAGATGAAGCATTGGAGGTGGAGAGATTGAACTCCAGAGTGATCACTCAAATTATGGAGTAATTCAGTGTAAACACCGAGGGAAGGTAAAGGTAGGAGTTTTTTTTAAGTAACTAAAAACAAATATGTAGTTTTTGTTTCAGGCATGTAAAAGGAAATATCGGATAGCAAGCCAATACAGATCAGTAAAGAAAAGAGTAGAAAGCCATCATTCCATCGAACATCAAGATTAGTTAGCATTATATCAGCAGTCACACTCTTGGAAGGAAATCAGTTTAAACATGGGCATGGAGCAGCAGCAGCAAGCTGAAGGAGTAATCAGAGAAGATAGGGAGAGGCTTTAGTGGGTAATGAACATGAGATGTTCCCTACTCACTGCTGTTTGTAGTTTTTCAGGGAAGAATGGGATAAGGCGGACTGGTCTAGAAGGAGATGTAACAATCTTTCAAGCAAAGCAGGCCGCGATGACTGCAGGTTTCATACAACAGAACCATGGGAAGGAAAAGCCATAGGAGTGCAAATAACAAAAAGGCAAGGCTAGAAAGGAAGGTAAAAGGGTAAGGAACTAGAGCTGGCGTGAAAGTAAAAATACTGGAAGGTTTCATAAGCCCCACGAAAATGACAATGAAGAAATAGATAGTGGAAGACTGATTGAAAGGATTATGAAGCTAAGTTGCAAATGCAGTATGCTCCCAAGGATGTTTACCTTATAGGGAAAAGAGGGCTTCTGCTAAGTTATAATCTAATAACTGATTTCAATTGTTGATGTAATGAGCTGAAACAATATTTCAAGGATCCTCTTGTCAGCTTTTGGGCGGGTTGCTTTATTTTGGATTGGTATGAGATTGGTTTTTTACACAATCTCTACCTATGTACATAAACTCTTTTTTTACATTTATCTTATAACTGATTTACCAAAAAAAAACCTAAGAGAATTATTCCACTTAATTAGCCTACTAAAAGCATAAATAAGGATTAAAATTGAATATGTTTTCTTAGATACGATAATACTTGTTATTAGAAAAAGATAACTGCGTGACTTTTATTTCCAATACTATAATTGATATCGATCATATATATTTCTAATTTATACTTTTAGGTATATGATATTAAATTTGAATTCAACATTACTATAATATGTAAGACATCTTAAGAAACAAATTGTTAAGTAAAAGTACTATATCCAAATTTTTACGTATAATTTGTATATGTTAGATCAACAGAGACTTATACTAACATAAGTGGAAAGAGAATAAAGTTAGATAACAGAGATCATTCTTTAATACCATGTTGGTTAAATCAATAAAATGAGAATCATAAAGTTACATACAATGAATATATATCCTTTTAATTATAAATTGTGTGAAAAATATGAAAATGGTTTCATAAAGTATAGTTAAAAGGTATAGTAACCTAAGAGAATTATTCCACTCAATTAGCCTACTAAAAGCATAAATAAGGATTAAAATTGAATATGTTTTGTTAGATATGATAATACTTGTTATTAGAAGAAGATAATTTCTTGACTTTTATTTCCAATATCATATATGATATAGATCATATATATTTCTAATTCATACTTTTAGGTATATGACATTAAATTTGAATTCAACATTACCATAATGTGTAAGACATCATAAGAAGCAAATTGTTAAGTAAAAGTACTATATCCAAATTTTTACATATAATTTGTATATGTTAGATCACCAGAGACTTATACTAACATAAGTGGAAAGAGAATAAAGTTAGATAACAAAGGTCATTCTTTAATACCATGTTGGTTAAATTAATAAAATGAGAATTATAAAGTATATATATATATATATAGCTTTACTGAAGTACAAGTAGTCTCCTTTCATGAATTTTCATAACTTCTCATACATCAAATGTATAGGATTTAATACTTCTTTACCATAATCTTTCTTTCCATTAAAGGTTGATTTGTTCATCCTTTAACCTCACAAGTTCCATATTTTTCACACAATTTATAATTAAAAGGATATATATATATTATGTTGTGAGGTTAAAGGCTGAATAAATCAACCTTTAATGGAAAGGAAGATTATGGTAAAGAAGTATGAAATCCTATACATTGATGTATGAGATGTTATGAAAATTCATGAAAGGAGACTAATTGTACTTTAGTAAAGCTATATACATATATGGAACTTGTGAGGTTAAAGGATGAACAAATTAAGCTTTAATGGAAAGGAAAATTATGGTAAAGAAGTATTAAATCCTATACATTTGATGTATGAGATGTTATGAAAATTCATGAAATGAGATATATATACATATATACATACATACATACATACATACACACACACACTCACACACACACACACACACACACACACACACACACACACACACACACACACACACACACACACACACACACACACACATATCCTTTTAATTATAAATTGTGTGAAAAATATGAAACTTGTGAGCTTAAAGGATGAACAATTCAACCTTTAATGGAAAGGAAGACTATGGTAAAGAAGTATTCAATTCTATACATTTGATGTATGAGATGTTATGGAAATTCATAAAAGGAGACTACTTGTACTTTAGTAAAGTTATGATTAGTGTAAAGATGGTTATGTGTTCAGTGATAGAGTCATATTTATTAAATAAAATATTTAAATTTTGAAAATTTTTTAAGTACTTAAGTATAACTAGAAACTAAGAATGAGAATGTTGAAACATTTCAATAAGATCTATATGGTAAATTTACATTAAAATTTCTTGGAGATATAGGGAATGGAATTCTTTAAAGAATATCTTAATAACTAAATTTCATAATTTTTTTGATTTATGTAAGAAGAAATGTATAATATGAGATATTGTATGTTGTAATGTTTCTTTCTTTTATGCTACAACAATTTATTTTCGATAGTTTTATATAAGTAAGTTAATAAGATTCCATATAGGATATAAAATGGTAAGACTCTTAAAGAGTCGAAGTTATTAATTTAGAGATGCAGTACTTAGTTGAATTATATATTATCTAATAATTTTACAACTAAATTAGATAATAAAAGATTATGAGATATCTAAAAGGTTAGAAATAATCTTACAAACTCCTTTAAAAAAATGTTTGCTTCAATAAATACTTATAGAAGAATAGTTCTCATGATAAGTAGTGGGAGCAAGATAAAGTTTTTTAAAAAATCAAAATAATATAACAAAACATCTAAATGAAAATGTCTTTGTTTGATATAATTAATGTATAATCAAAGGGTTAACAGACGTTTAAAAATTCTCTTTTATAATGAATTCAAAGAGTTTGATATGAAGATGAATATAGATATATCATGCCTACAAGAAGGATATGGGAGTATTTGTCTTTTTAGTGGGAGTAAGTAGAAGACATATTATTCGTAGGGAATAAGGTTCATGTTTTTAATTATTATAGATATAGTAGTTCAAGAAGAACTCTATATTAGATATGAAAAGGTAATAACTTAAATTTTGGGATAAAGATTTATAAAGATAGATATATAAAGTTGCCTACCTATTTTAATGTAAATACATAGATAATATGCTAAAGGTATTTAACACTTGAGATATTTGATACTTATAAAGATATCTATTATTTTGGGTATAAGTTGATATTTGAGTTGAAGGTTACATGGATTTTAAATTTAGTTTGACAAGAACAAAAGTAAGTCTTAGTTAAGGTTAAATTTTACTATAAATATTTTTTTAAAGTTAGAAAGGTTCTAAGATAACATTAGTTGCTAATTAAGCCTAATTTTCATTTATTGAAAATTTTAATTTGGATTGAGAAATTCTTTAATGAACTTAATATAGTTCCTTACATTGTTCAAATATTAATATATTATGAAAAAGTAGAGCTATTAGTTATGCTAAAGAAACTAAGGTCTCATCAAGGATCTAAGTATGTATTTTGTAATTCCTCTTAATTATGATGATAACTAAGACGAAATCTATGAGGTTTAAACAAGTTCTCTCTGAATAGATCTTGTTATTATGCCAACTATCGCATAATTATCTTATAGTGATATGATATAAGATACTTAAGTGATTAGTTTAGTGCAAATGACCAATTGCTAGTTTATATCCTACAACTAATCAATTGGTTGTATATTTGTGACATAATTAATTAAAAGCATTATTTATTTGTACCTAGTTATTTAATTAAAAAATTCTATGAGATAAAAAAACTTTGTAATTGAAATTATAATGAGAATATAATTATGAGATTCATATTACTTTTTAAATATTATTTTTAAATTATTTCTAGTCATTGCGTTATTAAGATTGGACATTAATAAAACACAAAGACTACCACACATTATTTTTATTCCTTGTAAAGAAAATGGTTAATCTTATAAACTAAAATATAGAGATAATTAAATAAACATGTGGGTATTTATTATTGGACAAGTTTAATAAATGTTGCGTCCAATTTCTATTGATTTTACTAACTTTTATATGTTGATTTTAATTGCATGTTGTTGTGTTTTGATCCAAATGGAGTATATATGCGGTATTTTGTGAATTTTACCAAAAAAAATCTAAGGTTACATAAATGTTGCATAAAAAAAAGATTTTTTCATGAAAATGTAAACACGTAAATTACAAGTTCACAAACCATGTAATTAACACATTTATATGGTCACACCCGTGACCATGTAAATGCATGGGTATGACCATGTCACACCCGTGAGCATGTTGGTCATGGGTGTGAATGTCACAGTCATGACCAAGGTTGCACTAGTGTGACAATGGGTCACACCCGTGACTGCCATACTCACCCTTGTGACAACATTTTATTTAATTGTCCAACTTACTACGTGGCATTTGCAGGTTGAAAGCACGAAACCATAGACCTAAAAGGAGACTACAAATAGAAATATTAGGGGCTGGCAGCAGATGGATTCATTCAGGACACGAGAGACTCATTCGGGGACACAAAAAAGATAGAGAGAAAGAAGGGGAGAAGAGAGGAGTGAACGGAGAGAGTCGGGTAAGGAAGAGAGAAGCACAAAAGAGAAGTGGAAGCTTAGGATAAAGGAAAAGAGTGAGAGCCGAAGCTGAATCCTAGTGAACCTGAGCAACCATTCATCTGGATGAGAAGAGAGCAGAGGTAGAAGGTGAGAGCCAACACTAGAGAGCTTGACCTTGGCAGGATATTCAGCACTAACTCCTGTGTCCAAGAGCCTTCATCTAGTTTGCTCATTTTTATCTCAACATTTGTTGCTATTGTTCTTCTATCTATTAACCTTATTACTTTGTTACTTTGTTAGACCATCTTTAGTTATACATTTTGTTCATCACTTTTACATTTTCTGTTTACTGTTAAAATGTTATTGAAGTACATAAAGATGATGAATTGTGTTTATGCTATGATGGGCTTGTCTCTTTTTCATTAGGATTAATGTAGCTATTTTAGTCAAATATGTTTGAGGGATTGTGCTGTTGTCTTATGTGTTGCTATAGTTTCTAAACTGAATGGATGTAATAGCATGATCAAACTTTACATCATTTTGGTATTAAACTAAGCATCGAGAGAAGAACTTCAATATGGAACAAGAAACTATAGACGCTTAGGTTAAGAACTAGAAATATATTAACTTAAATGGTAATTAGTAGTAGGGTTATACGAAAGTTAGATTAGTTCATTATTCAAGTTTCCTACTTCGATAATTTGTTCATTTTTGCTCCCAATTAATTTGGTTTACTTTTCAGTTTAAATTTGTGATTTTCTTTAAAGCCTTTACTCAACAAATCAGGATAGACTGTTTAGGATTGCATCTGTTTTTATTTTTGTTAAAGATTAATTTGAGTGGAACAATTTCATCTCTGTGGGAGACAACCCTGGGTAATTAACTACAACTATCTCGTATACTTGCGAGTAGGATAGCCTAGGTATTTTTAGAACTTATTTTGGGCAAAATAATAAACTGACATAATATGAGAATTCTACATAAAATATACTTGTGTGTCTATTAAAATGCTCATTATGATGCTTGTATAAATGATCATTTGACTTAAGATCTCCAAAGTATTTCATATAGGGATTGCTATATTTTTTTAGATATCTTAGGTTTTGTTCTAGTTAAAAGTGACTCATTTGGTAGTCATTAGAGATGAATTTATTATACAAAGGTAGTTGAGTGACCAATATAGGATTTGTATGTTGGAAAATTAGGGCAAAGTAAATAAAAACATTTTTGTATGATTTCATGAAGTAAGGATCACTTAAATTTTATAATATGATTTTGATATAAAATACAATAAAGTATGTATCATAATTTGTACCTTATTTTGAAGCTTGTTTCCTTTTCTTGTTGTTTCCCTTAAACCATTTCTAAAACCGTCTCATCTCATCCACTGTAGTCGCTTAAGTGTTAAACCTTTATTGATTTCTATAAAACGTGTTGCAAATTATAATTGACGTAGAGAGGGTTAGGCAAGGAGTGCTAGCTCCCTTGGAACCTAAGCATTATAATAAGCATTGGACCTTTTAGTAATTTATTTGAAATATAATTCTAATTTTAATTAAAATTTAATTAAATTTACTATTAAATCTAATTAAATACTAATTGGGTACAAATAAGATCTAATATCTCATATTTATTAAATATCTAATATTTAATTATAAAGTTTTCAAACTTTGCAATTAAGTCTAACTTGATTAAATCACCTTTCTCTCTTTAACTTGTTTTTTGTGTCTGACCCATTGGGTTCCATAATATGATAGAAAATGATTTAACTTACAACCCAAAATCATATTTATATTTAATTAAATTTGTAAAACCCCGAACCTTTCCTTTCATTGAATATACATTTTTATTTTTAGTGAATAATATTTTTGGATGAATAGTGTTTTTTGGGGACCCAACCCCCAAAAAAATTGAAAAAATTCGGAATAAGTATTAGAGTGTAATGATATTGAAACAGACCAAAAATAAGTCCGATCGGATGGATTTCGGGAGTTCCAAAAAGTTTAGGACTGAAATACCCTTTTTTTGAAAAATAATGGATATTAATTATTAAAAACCCATTCAAATTTTTTTAAAGCATCCAATTAATAAATATTGACCTTAATTATAGTATTTCATGGACAATTTGATAATAAGACGGTTGCAGAATATTTTTGAAATTTAATTTGGTTAGTTGGCGAATTAAATTCATTAAAGGGGCAATTTGGTCTTTTTGCATACAATGGTGTGAGTGGATTAGTGAGTCACCCTTAATAACTAATTAGAGACCTTCTTAAAGGTTAAGCATTATGAATTAAACAGATGATGAGTCATTAGTGGTAACTAATAGGAAAGTGACATGTGTAAAGCATTAAAGAGTATAAAAAGCAAGACTTAAGACATAACTTGCTTCATTTTTGGTGTAACCGTGAGAGTAAACATGAGAGACCGAAAACAAAACAGAAACAACAGAATAAAGGAGAACGTCGACCAAGGAGAGAGGAAGAAGAGTGTAGTTGATTTTTCCATAGTTTTGAGTTGGATTTGGAGGAATCTTGATTAAGCCTAAGTATTCATCAAATATCTAAAAGATTGAAGGAAAAAGTGGTAATTTTTCCTAGCCTAAATTTCAAATTTTGTGGATTTTTGAGTGGGATGCATTCATTTGAAATCAATGGTGATTTTTGACTTGCCGTGGAGTAGATAATGAGCTTAGAATCATTTAAGGGTTGAAAACAAGATAGTAAACCAAGAAAATCAAGATTGAGAGAATTAGCCATGGCTAGGGTTTATAGCATGGTTTTGATGCTAATGAAGCAAAGAAATGAAAAAGAATTGATTTGGAATATAATTGCAAAAGTTTAATGTGAAAATGTTAAGTTAAGCCCTAAGGGCATTTTTTGTATAAAAGTAGGGCTACAATTTAATGACCATGCGAATGTGATTAAGGATGGTAATTAATTGTATTTGTGGTGTTGGAATTGTTAAATGAAGTGTTACGTTATTATTTGGAAAAACTTAGTATATGGGGTGTATGTGGACAGTAATGAAGTCGAAATGGTTGATGATGTGTTTGGATGATGCTTGGCATGGATCTTAGGTGAATAATGTTGAAAAATTGGAAAGAAAATGAAATGACAATATAAGTATATGAGGTGAGGACAATTTGTCCTTAAGAGGAAATGTAATTGTTGAAGTTTGATTATGGTTATGGTGAATTAATTGGGTGAGATAATGTTTTGAGGAAATTGATAAGTTAGGAAAGTAATTTTCAAAGTTAGACTTTGAAACAAAGAACAATAGGTTAGCTTACAGAAGTAAGCAAAAATACGATTAACGTACCTATTATACGATTAAATACTAATATCAAATTTGGTTAAACCGAATACATATAGTTTTAATGCCTTATTTCCAAATTTGGAAATAAATGTATAAGAGAAATGCAATTTGTGTAGGTAAATTTACCAAAGGAACTACAATATTCCGTCAGTAACTTCTACCTACAAACAAACAGTGTCAGTTGCTAAATTTACCTACGGAAAATGTTATTCCGTTGGTAATTTACCTACGAAGTATATCATTTCAATCCAAATTTTTATTAAAAAATGGGATTTACGTCCTAATCGAGTATTTCTTCTTTTCGATATATTCGAAATATATATTCCCATTGGTAATTTACCTATGGAATTAGCAGTCTGTTAGTAAATTACTATCAGAATATCATAATTCTATCAAAAAATTTACCTATGATCATTTTAACTACTATATCTCACCTCCTTCCTGAGTTTTCTGTTGACAATCTTTTAATTTTTTCTACATTTGATTTCTTTAAATAATAAGTTAATTGATCATATAAAGTAAAAATTATCTTGATTGTTAATATATAATAAAAAATTATAATGTACATCAATAATTAGTTTGAAAATAACTGTAAATTAAGAATTCATACAAAATTAGTTAAGATTAGCAAAACATCTACATTTACTTATCCATCTAAGCTATGCAGTTGGTGAAGGTTGATGCTATGACTGCTATGATGAGGTGCTGCTATTCCCCTTCAACTCATCCATCTCATTACGGGGCTGGGCTATGTACACCATGAAGTAAATCACACGTTAGTATAGACTTAGTCTTCAATATACAAACCGCACAAGAAGGGGGGTTGAATTGTGTTTTCTTTTTCGGTAATCCCCTTTTATATGAACTTCTTGAAAAACTTGCTTTTTCTAAAAAACTATTGAAAATCAGTATTATAAAGTATTGCAATTTATTCGTAAGTGTGTGTGTAAGACAGTAAGAATAAATGTTTGAGAGTTGAGAGCGAGAATCGACACAACAGATTTATACTGGTTCACCCCAAGCCGTGGGCTATGTCCAGTCCTCAGAATCTTTTTTGAGATTTCACTATACTTCACAAAGATACAAGTATTCTTTTCTTCGAGTCTCTTCAGGTCTCTTACAACAAGTATTCTTTTCACACTTAGCCTCTTCAGGCTATCTGCTTTTGTTCTTTCTACTGAAAGGTGTTTCAAGCTTTGTTACAGACAATAGTAGCTCTAAGTTTATCACACGGAATAAAATTTCTAGGTTTTGAATCTCTAGCTCTTTTGAATTTTTCTCTTACTTCTTCATTCTTTGACACCGACTCATATTTATAGCCTTCGTCTTCAACTGCTTCTTGATAACTGCTTCTTTCTTCTTATTTCTTGACCTTTGAAGAATCAGTTATTCAGTTGAGTTCTGTAACCAACTCAAACTGATAATCATCCGACGCGGTATCGGGTCTTTCGTCTCAGTTTCTTCCGTCTCATTTTTATCGTCTCATTTTTTGTCTTTGGCTTCCGTCTCATTTTGCTTCCGTCTCATTTTCTTCCCTCTCATATTCTTCCGTCTCATTTTGCTTCCGTCTCTTTTTTGTATCTGCTTTCATCTCATTTTCTTCCGTCTCATTTTGCTTCCGTCTTATTTTCTTCCGTCTCGATTGAGTAGTTGACATCTCCAATCCTAATGGATCTATATTGTCCTTCTATGATTCTACCAACTACCTGAAAAGAATCTTCAGTGGTACATCGACCACAGTTGCTTCCTGAAGCTTTCGAAATGTAGTGGGAAACATAGGTTCCTGAGCTGCATAACATGTCTCATCTATGTCCCTCACTTTAGCTTCGATCTGCTCTTCTGTCAAATCATTTGATAACCCTTCAGGGTACAGTTTCTTCTTTCCCTTTTCGTTATTGTGAACAATGTAAGGCTTAGGTTGAAAGTCAGGCACAACCTTAATCACAGTTCTCTTTGTGATTGAAAAAATAGTGTACTTTTGCCTTGTCATCTGCGTGGGGTATGGTTTGGTTCCTTCATCTCTCAGAAAACCATAGATACTTATCTCATCGTTACTCAGCAGATGCATTGTACTACTATTCACCAAAATTGGTTGTAATTGTGCCTTGACTGACCTTTTGGGGGTTTCTTTGATAATGATAGAAGTGCTACTCCTCACAGGTTGGATTTCCTCAATGATCTTAACTCTCAAGTCCTCTTTTCTTAACGGATAAGAGGTATAAACCTGTGCTGGGCTACGTTCAACTGACTTCTTCTTCTAAGCAGCAGTAGGAGTGCTCTTCTTCTGACTAATTTTCTGCTTTCTATTTCTTTCGTTAATCAGTCTAGGAGTTTGTTGAGATTGCGGTTTCTTCTTCTCAAACTCCAATTTCCTCTTAATCTCAGTCTCTTTAGCCAGTTTAGCTGAATCTTCTTGTGAGATTGAGACTAAGGATCTTGTTGCTAGAGGTGCTTTCTTCTCAAAGTCTCCACCTTGAGTCAACTCTTTTCCTTTCTTCTCCTCTTGCTGACGTAGGGTTCGTACTCTAGGTGACCTTTTCGCTTGTTTAGGTACTTCTGAGAGAAGTGTTTCTCCCTTTCTCTTCAAGGACAACTTCTCTATATACCGCACCTGGCTGCCTTCTCTTTGAGAAATCACCTTATCTTTCATCGCTTCATCTGATGATTTCTTTTCTCTAACCGCAGGCATTTTATTGCTAGATTGAGATTTTGATTTTCTCATGCGAGTCTCCTTTTTCACATGCTCCCCCTCAATCCTTGCTATCGCCTTCAAATCTGCTTCTTCTTTCTCCAGATTCTTCAAGCCCATTTTTCCAATCGTTGTAGAGTTGATGACACTTTTGATATTCAGCTTCATCCTGTTTCCTCTCTCCAGAAGAACTCCAGAATATCTGAATATCTTTGTCAGCAACATTCCATACGGTAGACTGGTCAAGTCTTTCTTCGTCTTTATCATATTGTGGAAAATAAGGAACGGTAGGTCTATAGGCTTGCAATTAACTAGATAGAACAAGCACTGTTCATCTAAAGTTATTACCAAATGCCTCGATCCTGTTCTTGGTAAAACACAGTGGAAAAGAAGTAAATGTAGAACCCTAGCCTTTGGCACAAGACTTGAGACTTTCTTCTCCTTTGGATCATTACTTCCATATAATTATCGATTGATCTCAATATCCTTTACACTAGCTTACGTCATCCATCTAGCTTTACTTGAGAGCTTCTCTCCAACAGATGGACACTCAGTGACCTTCTCGATTATCTTCATTGTCTCTATAATCGACAATCTATCTAACATTGATACAAGAGTATCTTCTACCATATCCATATTCTTCCAGAAGTCATAAACTTCATTCGTGTATGCCGTCTCACGAACTTGAAAGAAGTTTCTCCACCTAGCTGCGACAATCTCCAGTTCAATATCCATCTTGTCCTTCATCAAGGACTCAAAATCAACAAGCCTTCCACTTGTCATTGCTGGCTCTAATTGTTTATGTATGCACAAATATCTTTCTCAAAAGGTGAAGTCAGTTTCTGATGTTGAGATTGTGAGCAAAGAAGGTTTGATATCCAAACAGAGTAATGAAAAGCTTTTGTTGAGGGTTCTTCAAAGGTCGATGTCAGGGCATATCAAGAGTGTTCTAGAATAGGT
>JAOTBA010045393.1:0-13809 GCA_025629845.1 Erythroxylum squamatum
TAAAAATATATTAAAAATTAGAAACTTTACCTTTAAATTATACTCAGAACACAGAAGACAGAATCGTAAAATTTTTTACTACTAATTTTTGAGTTGGAGTGCTTTAAATACATATATTGATGAAAATAAAAAAATTAGAAGGTAAAAATATACAACTTAAGTATTTCAAGACTATTTATAAACATAAGAACCACAAATTTACCCTTACTTTAAAAAAAGAAATGTTATAATGTTAGGTTTAACGTTACTTTAACGTTAAAGATGGCTATAACGCTAAAGTCATTAATTAACTTTAACGTTATAGTGATACAAATGGTCCAAGTGACGCAAGCTAATGTTAAAGTCATTAGCTGCGTCACTCTTACTGTCTCTTACAGTTTTGGGAGGGGCCCCTCCCTCTCATAAATGACAATAAGACTTGTGGTGTTAATAACATTACTCATTAGCTAATGGGAAGGACCGAAGGAGTTTAGAGAAGGGGAGGAGTAAATAAAAAATTACGTTAGTTTAGAGAGGGGGCCCTGGGGCCCCCTCTTATAGTGGGCCCTGGGCAGGTGCCCCGCTGGCCCCTGCCCAGGGCCGGCACTGCCGGAAATATCAAATATGTGGTCTTTTTTTTTTCTTTCCAAAAGTCTAATTATTATTTTTCTTTACTTTTTGTTATTTCATATTTTTGGAAGGACAAAAAGAAATTAATGAATCAAGTTAGCCGCACGATTTTTACAATCGTTGATATTTTGCCTTTGTGTTTTATTTGTGATACTTGGTTGGCATTTGTTTCACATATTTTATTTGAGTGCAGTTGTGTTAGCTCAATTGAGTTTATTTCATTCCACCTCTGTTGCGCTGCCTGCTTGGTTTTCATTTGTAGCACATACTTATACTGGTGATGATTTATATTTGGCTATTTCCATTTGTTGGGCTTTGTGGAAGAATATGAATGATTTGATTTGGCATGACCTTAAACATTCAGCTTAAGCTATTCTTTTTCTTGCCCGATCGATGTTGAGGAATTGGACTACTGCTAGGAGACACCAAACTGCAGCGTTAAGCAATGCCCTTTCCGCCTTTATTTTGTAGCAAAAACCATCGGATGGCTATCTTAAAATCAACACAGATGCTGCTATTTTCAAGAAGTCTAGAAAGACTGATATTGGCTTCGTTGTTCGCAATAGTAATGGCGATTGTATAGCTGCTGGTAGTAATATTTTTTCAGAAGTTTTGGATTCGTCTACAGCAGAAGCTATAGGTATCCGTGAGGCTTTAAGCTGGGTTAAAAAGAAACACTTACTTTATGTTATTATTGAATCTGATTCGCAATTGGTTATTCAGAGCCTTCTCTTAATTAATCGCAATTAGTCCAGCATAGATTTGATTATTAATGATTGCTTATTCCTTTGTCATTCCATTAATGATATTCAATTTGGTTTTTGTAAAAGATATGCGAACTGTGCAGCTCACTCTCTTGCAAAAAATGATAGTTTTATGTCGGGTCTTGTTTATTGAGATTTGTTAGAATATATTTTATATATTCTTTGTTTGATTTTGGCATTTTAAATTGGACATATAAGAGGTGGATTTTGTGTTTTATTAGAAGTCCAAACAACTAATGGGATATGGACATATAAGAGGTGGATTTTGTGTTTTATTAGAAGTCCAAATTATCAATGGGCTATTGTGCTTTATTTATTGGACTTTTGACAAGATGGACATCTTTGGTTGAGTTGAGTTTACGTTATATATACATTGCCCACTTGTTTGATTTTATGGAAGAGTCTAACACTAAACGTTAACTTACAAAAAACAAAAACCTAGAAGGCTTTTTGCGGCAAAAGATCTAGTGTGTGTTTCTTGTAAGTTGCGTGGGTCACAGGAGCTGATTTTTGTGAGTGTGGGTCACAAGTTACAAGGGAGGTAATACATGTTGACTGCGCATCTTTTTGACTGAAGAAACTGGTTGCATATTTATCTGGCAGAGAGTGGATGTAGCTGGGTTAATCAATTGAGTGAAATAGAGCAGATAACGTGGGAGTTAGATTAAAGTTGGTTGGGTGCGCATATTGTCCTGTTGATGGGCTGAAATATGTTGATGAATTTATGACCAACAGTGTATGTGCGTGAGCTTCTACAGGATACGGTTTTCATAGGTATTTGGAGAAAATATGGTGGTTGCGTATGTTAAGGATTATATGTGATTAACGTATTTTTCTGGATGTGCCATGAGGAAGTTGCTTTGTTAGTACAGAAAAATTAACTATGGAAAAAGTTTTCAGCTGAGTTATTTTGAGAAGACAAATTCATAGGGAAGTCTTCTTTGTCTCAACTATTTTTGTTATTTAATTTTCAGTTGATTAAATACTTGAGCTATTTTTGTTTATTATTTTCTTGAGTGATTTAGTTACTGTTCTTGGTTCAAAAGAGTGTTGAGAAAAATCCTCTGTTGAGGTTAGTACAAGGCGGTCGTACTATTGGATGTGAATTCTTTCACGGGAAGTGAGGTTGAGGGATAGTGTCAAGGGTTGAGTGATGTCGGCTCAGTAAAGCCTTGGGTAAATCTATTGTACTTTCGTGAAAGTTATTAAGTTAGGTGAGGGTCCCGCAGACGTAGGCAAGGTGTGCCGAAATGCGTTACCAAATTTCTAGTGTTTTTAATATTTTGGTTTTGCTTGTTTTCATTTTTTATTGGTGCCAAGGAAGTTTGCGAAATAATTAACCCCCTAGATTTTTTCAATCCTTATTCAATCAATCCTTGTTTTTGAATTGTCCCTTTCAACATCATAATGAGTCTGAACAAATTAAAATTGGTCTGCGCTTCTTGATTTATTACTAGATAGTGAAGGATAAAGCAAGAGAGGGACAGGCTCTTTAAGAAAGCAATTGTCTTCCAGGCATGTTCTCTTGTATCTTGGTTTGAACATGACTATTTTTAAGACAGTACGTAAATAGCAAGTAAAATTTCCCCTTTGTTTCTTCATATCTACATAATGCTCCCGTACTTATTATTATTTATAATAATGGATATAAATATTGACAGAATAATAAGAAAAAAGAACATCAATTACTTTATCTTAATAATACAAGAAACGAGGAAGTCAGTCAGGGAAACTTTCTTAACATAAGCAAGGACGCAATAGAACAGTCAGTGTGTCTTGAGGTTGTAGGCGGTTAGCTTGCCAACGAGAAGTCAGCAGAAAGACTGTTAAGTGTCCTTATCGAAGAAGGTAATTAGTTGTTTTGAATTTATTATTTTTCATTGAATCACACACAGATGGCATTTCTATGTTTTCTAGTCAATGTTTGCATGCGTCCCTATTACGAGTATTTTCCTAAAATATGTAGGCTGAAGAGGAGTGGAAGTAACTGAGCGGAGCCATCTGCCAGAGTCTGCCTATCTTACGTTGTAAAAGAGAAGGGACAGATCAACTTTTTCAAAATTTATTTATATTACTAAAAGTTTCAGTAATTATATTATCAAATTCCAACAACTTTTCTTATAAGTAGATGGAGATTCTGTGTTTTTTTTTTGTTCAGCATAACGCAACGGGTTAGCGATGGCCAGGCTAAGAAGCTTTATCTTGGTTGTTTTGTCTTTTCAGGTAGCCCTTTTTTCTTGGAGCTTCAATTGCAAAGCAACATTGGAAGTAAAGCCTGAAAAACATGTTGCCCTCTTCATCTTCGGAGACTCCTATGTTGATGTTGGCAACAACAACTTCATCAACACCACCGTCGAGCAACAAGCCAACTTCTGGCCTTATGGCCAAACGCACTTCGACTCGCCAACGGGACGCTACTCCGATGGACGTGTCATGTCGGACTTTGTTGGTGATATGGGCGACCTTTCATATATTGATTTGGATTAGCTATATCCAAGATATGTATATTCTTCCTGGACTAAGTGCTAACTAAATGTTACTTTGGTTGTAGCTCAATACGCAAATCTTCCACTTATTCCGCCTTTTCTTCAACCTGGGGCTGAATACCACTATGGAGCAAATTTTGCCTCCGGTGGAGGAGGAGCTTTGGTTGAAACATTTCGAGACGATGTAAGTATAGTGTTACAGTAGTGTATAGTAGAGGCACCTCAGATCTAGCCTCTTCACTAGGACTAGAGCTTGAGCAGTTTTGCAGCTTCTCTGACAATTTTTTTTGTTAGTATCTTGAATGATGTTATCTCAAGAAGCCTTTCCACTCATAACGATGCGTGAACTTTAATTACTTGTTACTTGACATTATAATAGTCTAATTAACTTAATTACTTGGGAAGGAATTGCTATCCTAGAACTCGGGAAGAATGATTTTTAAGTTGTTAAGCTGTGTTTTTATTGAATCATAGCAGGAAAATAAATGATGTAAACTTGTCTGTTCTTATCAGATGGTCATTGATCTCGGTACACAGTTAAGCCACTTTAAGAAGGTGCAAACATGGTTAACAAACGAGTTAGGCGTTGATGCAGCGGAGACTATAATATCCAACGCGGTTTACTTCTTTTGCATCGGAATCAATGACTACTTGGGCCCTGTCTGGACCGATTCCTCTGTTTTAGATACATACACCAACTCCCAATATGTTGGAATGGTGACTGGCAACATAACATCTGTCATTGAAGTAAGTAAATATCAATCACGCCCACTCAATACCTTCTTCAGGCATTCTAACTACAACACTCCCATTTATATCTAAGCTTCCAACCAACTTTTCTTTAATAGTTTCTTGTAGACAACAACTTGGTCCTAATCTGCTTTTAGTATAAAAGAAATCCACTTTAGCAGTTTTTGGGCTGATGAAGTAGTGTTGCTCTGATATCATTGATTCTACAGGAAATACATGAACTTGGAGGCAGGAAATTTGCGTTTATCAACTTGCCAAACTTGGGCTCTTTTCCTGCTGCGAGAATTTTGAGGCCTCAGGAGGAAGATGGGTGCATCGAAGAACTTTCAGTGCTAGCAAAAATGCATAACAAAGCTCTATTCAATCTTCTAGTTGAATTAGAGTATAAATTGGAGGGGTTCAAGTATGGACTTTTTGATCTTCACAGCAACATTGAAGAAAGGCTAAACCTTATGCGCACAACACATGGTGATAGTCTTCCCCCTTTCAAAACACTAAATTATTTTAGTCAGGTGTCATTCTGCTACATAGACTAAATGAATTATCACGACACTGGCTGGTATTAGTATATGGCCTTCTTTTACTATATTCCAAACGAGAATGAGGTGGCGTGACTCTTTGTAGATCAAACTATGAATCGGCGAGGGTAATTACTTGGTTCGGCTTCTGTCTACAAAAGCATCTGATTATGTACTCATTCACGCATTACTATTGTATAGATATTGACATTTTCTGCAAGTGAATTCATCATCAAGCATGAGCTAACTTGCAAGCGAGCGAGTCAATGTTCTTTGGTTTATCGTTTATTTTTATTTCTTGGGGTTGCTTGCTAAAATTGAATTGCTTCTTTGTTTTAAACAAAAGGTCATGAGAAGGGGCACTCAGCATGTTGTGGAAGCGGGAAGTTCAGAGCAGATTTTAGTTGCGGAGATAAGAGAGGAATGGCATATGAAGTATGTGAAAACCCACACGAATTTGTGTACTGGGACTCTGTTCATCTCACGGAATACACTAACAAGCAATTTGCAGACCACATGTGGGGCGATAATCCTAGTCCTTTCGTGCTCGGCCCTTACACACTCAAGAAGTTATTCCAAATAGACCAATTCGATAGCTAGAAGGTATAAAATTGTGTAGCCATCATATTATTGGCATTTGAAACTGTAAATACTGTCTTAGAATATTCAGAATCTGGAACCTGATTTATAAAATGTTCCGAATCTGAAGTTTAGTGAACAGTTTCAATCTTTCTGAATGCAAGTAAAAATAAATGATAAGGATGTGTATGAAAACGTCAGTTTCCTAAGCATTGCCAAGACCAATTGCTGTCAATGTAACAAACAACATGTTTGGCATTGGCTTACTAAGATTCTGAGAAGCAATATTGGAATTGAGACACTCCATTCAAGGATGATGCAGAGCCATAAGTCAAACATGAATATACTGAAGTTTCCTACCAAACAATCCTTCTAAACTATCAAAATGTTACGTTTGTGGAGGGCTGGAGGCCCGCAGATACACATAGTAAATATAGATGGGACGGTTGGAAATTATTCAATTAGGAAACGATTAGCACTTGCATGAAATTAATCAGTAGGTATCCCAACTACCAGTAAGCACAGAGCGAATTCTCAAAGAGCCTGGCCGGGTCATTCGCTAGGAAGACCGTCAAGTTTACGCACTTGTCAAATGAGCTAAAGCTTGCCTTTTTCAAGACTGTTTTCAGAAGGACAATTGGTCAGAGAGAGGCTGCGGAGAGACTTGAGCTAAATAGATTAATCTGGTGACGAGATAAAGATCATGCTTTTGCCTTTGCTGTCATTTTCTTAATAGATTAGGAACACAAACCGTGGATTTGTTAGGACCCGCTGTACCCAGTGGAGGCGTTATAAGTGAGTACGAAAATTTTTTCTTTAAGTGGTGATGTGGGGTTGTTGCTGAATACTTTCAGATAGTTGCTCAAAACTGGCCATCTTTGGCGTGTTCTGTATTCTTTCTCACTGGTGCCCAAAGTCACCCTTGTGGTTTTCCTTGTCAAATATGGTGACCGATCCCACTAGAAGATAAGGTGCATTATATATACATACACCGTAGACCGTAGAAAAATTATACATATGACCACACGGTAATAAGCCATTTGCTTACAACATAGACACGTGGGTTGGTAAGTTTTAGTAAGTTATCTCATTTCAAGTAGCTCCGATTGAGGTCATGGAATGCAGACTCTAGGCATGTTAGACATCATTTATCATCAGCCTCCACATCTATGGCACCACCATGTTTACGCATTTTCCATAGTTACCTCTTCATAGAAATGAAATATTAAGTGGGTAAGATACTTGTAAACCAAGTTGGTCTCAACTACGAACTAGACTAGTATTGAAAGATAAAAGAGCTACATAGACAGCCAAAGCGCCTAAAATTGTCAGCAAACTCCGTACAAATCAAAAGATACGAAACTCAAAAGCTAATAATTACATATCATCTAACAAATAGAGGTTACAGATGCAGGCCTGCGAAAAGCAATTCCAATTCTTCATCCTGTGATGTGGTCCTCTGGAGTAATGAGAGAAAAAGAAAAGGTGAGAAAATAGGCATCAGAGTTTAACAGCAACCATCACAATTGATTCTGAATCAAAACTTAATGTAGGATTAGAGACAAGAACAACACTTTATGTTGTCAAAAAACAGTTCTTTTCATGGAAAACTTTCTCTCTTTTAGCAAAGCAATGCATCTGATAAGTTTCATGAGAGGGTGATGGGAGCTGTCAAATACTATCATCTTCTATTATGAGACATCAAGTTTTGTAGATTTGTCATACCTGAAGGGACAAAAGCTGCAGAATTTTGTTTAGAACTCGCAAACGATGAGTGGCATACGAGCTGTTTGCAGGAAGTTGGCTCATTCTCTTCATTTCTTCATGAACCACCGCTTTCTTTTCTTCAAAACCCATTTGATTCCATCGGTCTTTAGACTGCATACCTGCTCTACCCTCCATCTTCTGATCAAGGGCACATTGGCCTGCAAATGACCAAGTCAATCCTCTTTTACATTAGTCCTGTGCTCAAACAACAAGATATAAGAATAATAGAGAATGAACCAAACGAAAGAAAAGAAAGAAGGCTTAAATAAATAAAGTGATAACATAGAATCAAAAACAGGCCGAAATCGGATGGTCTAAGTTACGCTCAGGAACTAGATGATAACGCTAAGAATAGCTCAATCGTAACCATTTTTGACTTTCGAGTATGATTGTCGAAATCATGAAAATATCTGTTAGAATTTAACAATGGGCCTACGGGCCCACACGAGAAGGAAATTTAGACCACATACAAGTCCAAGTGAGGTTCCATCCTAAAACCAATTGGTGATAGGTGGAGTAGCTCCTTAGGCTTATATATTAATCTTCATTCCTCTCTTTATCCGATATGGGACAAACTCCCACTTTATATTTCAACACACCCCCCTCACGTGTGGGTCTAACACGTGACAAATGATCTATCATTTCGAGGAGTTAACGACTAACATAAGAGCAACCTGCTCTGATACCATGTTAGAATTTACAATGGGCCTATAAGCCCACACGTGAGGGGCCCGATTTATTATTTTTTTAAAGTTCAAAAAACGACATCATTTTTTACAATATGACGTCGTTTTGTCTCTTTTGATCAAACCTCAGGTTAAGCATGACTCAATCGGGCCCAAAAATTCAGGCCTGTGATCTCGTCAAGCCGAGCTTGGCCCGGTCACATTTTGAGGGGCTTGAATTGCCATGCCTACTGTTGCTCACGTACACGAAACTGTTAACTTTCAACAAACTTGTATTTTTATAATATATACTTCATTTTTCTCAATTCTTCCCGAAGAATAATATACATCATCTGTATTTATAGAGATCAAATCATAGACTCATAATAATTCACTTTAAAACTTTAAATATGTGTATGTGGATCACACTCAAAGAATAAATAGCCTACTTTATCATATAATTAGTGGAAAATAGATGTGGGTAATAAAAAAATTTCAATTCAAACTTTCATTAATGAATGTAAATGAATATATTCTAAAAGTATTACAATATTAAAGAAAATATAAATTGATAACTTTAACTTATAAAACACATATTTCATTCAATTCAATGACCAATGAAATGAAACAATAAATTCTTTATGCTCAAACATTATCGTTTGTAGTATAACAAGGTGAGAAGTCTAAACTTGAAATAAAAATAAATTAAACAACCTCATATTCTGTATATGATTTTTTATATGAATATGTTGACAAACCTTTATTGATGTGATTGACTATCACAAGTTCAAAATCGTTATACTCAGTATTGATTATATTTCGTTTAATAAGATCTTTGTGAACCAAAAATTTTATATTGATATGCTTGTTTCGACTTTTTTTTTAACAAGAACACTTCAGTTGTATTACCATAATAAATCTTCTCTATCAGCAATAATGTCAATGATCCTTAAATTTGTGATGTAAATATCTAACTATAACGTCTATTCTATAGCTCCATGGCTAACTATAAAGTATGCTTCTATAATGGATGAGGCAATTATACTTTGCTTAGTGCTTCTCCATGAGATTGCATCTCTAGCAAGTAGAAAAATATATTTAAATATAGACTTTTTATGTAATCCATAATTACTTGTAGATACCTCATAACTTTATTAGTTGTTTTCTAGTGCTCAAGCCATATATTTCTCTGGTAGCTTCTTTATGAGATTGATGATAAAGCAAACACACGTAAGAGGGGGTAAATTGTGTGTGACTTAAAAAAATTTGCAAGTTACTTTCAATTTGTATAAAGACTGGCCTGTTGAAATTTAAAAACAATAGGAGCCTATTAGATGATAAAACCTTGTTAAACGATAAGAGCTTGTTAGATTATCGGAGCCTGCTAAATGATAGGAGCCTGTTAAAACAATTTAAAACAAAAGGCGTCTGTTAAAACTGAAAAGAACCTCTTGCAAGTTGAAACATAGAAAGAGTCTATTATAAAAGTGAGGGATTCTCTTGTCAAAATGAAAACACAAACAATATACTAAGGAAATTTAAAAGTTAAAGAGAGAGAGAGGGATGACACAATTGATTTATACTGGTTCGACTTATAACCCAAGCCTACGTCCACTATTCAAGTATTCAACTTGAGTGCTTTACTAAAATTCCAAGTAGCAATTTGACAAGTATCTTCAAGTTCACGAGTACATATTTTTCAAGGTTCTCTAACCTTCCAAACTAATAGTATTTATTTAACTTCTACAAGCTTTCAACAGATGAAAACGTGGTTAGCTCAATATGAACTTCAATGATCTCTCTCAAAAAGATTTTTCACTTTTTAAAGCACAAGAGATTTGATAATGATATCACTTTCAAGAGAATTAATGCTATAAATGTATTTCAAGAGTTTGATCTGTTTTCGCAAAAACTCAACTGCATGGATTTAAATATAAATAACTTCGATATCATCTTTGCCAAAATCTTCCAGTAATCATGGGGCTAATATACGACCTTCATAATTAGTAGGATCCTTTGGATAAACCATTTCTAATAAGGTAAGTTTATAAAGAAGGTTTTTGCAAGAAAGGAAGCGTATTTCTTAAGATTTTATTTCCTTTTAAGAATTAACTTGTTAACAATAAAAGAAAATAACTCCAATGATGACAAGATTCTTCCGGATATTGTGAAATAAATAAGGTAAGTTTATTAGGAAGGTTCCTACAAGAAAGGAAGCAATCTTATGATTTTATTTCCTTTTGAGAATTAGACAGTTAAATGTATAAGGAAATAAATCCAATTTGAATTTTGAAATATTATGAGGTTATCATCAAAATCATTAATAATAAATCTTGACCTAACAATCTCTCATTTTTTGATGATAACAAACAATAATAGATATGTTTTCAAAATTCAACTAATAATGAAAGGTTTTGAAAAATATCTGTAGACTTTATAAGTTATTACTGATTAGAAGGAGCCTTTTCTTTCTTAGTAAGGAGCCTATCGTTAACAAATCACAAATTAAAACTTCACAAATTCAGTTAGTAACATATATCACAAATTCATCATACTCACAAATCATGCAAGTAAAAGTTATGCAAGTATATCATACATCTTTTAGCAAAATATATTGTCATCTTAATTCTTCCCCTTTGTCAAGTAGAGGAAAAAGAATCAATTAGGCAAACATAGCAGCAAAGTTATCGAAGAGATATATAACATGTCATGCTCAAAATCATGCAAGGTGAAAATATATCATTAACTCTTAACTCTCCCACTTTGTCATTATAAAAATATATATATACTCTCCCCCTGCATTAAAACTGAGAATTCTTCATAGAAGGATGGATTAGTAGCACCAAATATTATGTTATCAACATATATTTGTACTATAAGTAAATTATTCTCCTTCTCTTAATAAATAAGGTTTTATCTATCTTTCCTCTTTCAAAGTTATTCTCCAGCAGAAAGTTACTTAACCTCTCATACCATGCTTTAGGAGTCTGCTTTAAACCATACAGAGCTTTAGTTAACTTCATCATGTAATCCAGATGGTTTTCATCTTCAAATCCTGGGGTTTTCTTAAGAAATACTTCTTTGTTAATTTAACCATTTAAGAATGCACTTTTAACATCTATTTGGAACAACTTGAAGTTTCTATAGCATGCAAAGGCAAGTAAAATTCTAATCGATTCCAATCTAGCAATAAGTGCATAAGTTTCATCAAAATCAATGCCTTCCTGTTGATTTTAACCTTCAGCTATAAGTCTAGCTTTGTTTCTTACCATTTTACCATTTTCGTCTCATAAATCTTCAAATTTTCTTCCATGATCGCTCCATATTGATGAAATGAAGTACCCTTTTTCAATCTGATTTTTTCTGCAAAACACCATCTTTTCTTTCATTGTAGTTGAAATATGATATTTCACCTATCATGTGTCTCGAACACTCATTATCATTATCCATTGATTTGCTCTTGTCTCCGTTTTAAAACATATCTGCAGAAAGTATTATCTCATTTTAGGTACCCAAACTTTTTAGGTCCTTTTAGGTTAATAATTTGACCTTTCGGTTTCCAAAAATACATTTGAGATAATTTCCTCATTTTATGAAAGTTACAAGGATGACTAATATGGCCATGTTTACCACAGTAGAAGCACATAACAAATGAATGAGAATTGATATAATTTCTACCATGTATCATGTTCCTGTTGTTTTGGCTATAGCTACTACTGGATTTGACAAAGAAGTTCTTGTATGGCCTGATGTTATAATTTTCATTGTATCCTATTTCGGCCTTATAAAAAATGCATTTACCACTACCAAACAATGCATCAACATTGTTCCTTCCATCAACAAAATTTGCTAGATCTTTTTCTACAAATAAGATCTTTCCAGCACTTTTTTCTTTCTCAAGTTCTAAGGTGGTGACTTTTTCTTTTAACTGTCTCACCTTTTCATAATCATTTTTTAACAACGTATTTTCCAACTTAGCCACTCTTTCTTCTAGAAATTCCTTTTCAGAGACTTTTTTCTTATAATCAACTTCAAGAGACATATTCTTAGTCACCAATGATTTTATCTTAGTCTTCAGAGATGCATCATTGCCCTTGGACTTCTCAACTTCTTTGAAATACTTCACTGTCTACCTTTTATACTAATCATACAATTCATGATATGTATTTTTCAATTCATCAACTTCAATATCAGAGTCAAAATAATATACCTCATCATCTCTTGATTTAGCCATAAGACAGACATTGTTGACTTCTTCAGGCTCTTCTTCTTCAAAGCTTTCAAAATCCTCATCTGACCAGGCTTATTTTAGTGTCATTCTTCTTCTGTAGGAGGATCTTTTATCTCGCCTAATCTCAGTTTCATGGATCAGCAAGTTTCCTCATATCCAGTCAAGTGAAATAGTGTCTAGATCTTTTGCAGTTTCAAGGGCTATCACCTTAGTTCTCCATTCCTTTGGTAGTGACCTTAGAATCTTTGTTACAAGCTCATCATTGGGATATATATTTCTCAAGTTCTTTAAAGCTATGATGATGTTATTGAACCGTTTGAAGAATTCATCTATAGGTTCTCCCTGTTTCATGCCAATAGTTTTGTATTGATTGACTAAAAAGCTTATTCTATATTTATTTACCTCATTCGTTCCTTCAAAGGTGACTTGAAGTTTATCCCACATTTCTTTTGTTGTAGAGTAGTAGGATATCTTTTCATACTCTTCTGAAGATAGTGCACATATCAGATGATGTCTTGCTTTGGCATTCAGCTGTGCATTTCTTCTATCGGCATCAGTCCACACTTCTACGTTATTAGTAGCAGGATGTGTGGTTCTAGCTTTGATAGCTTGCCAGATTTCGATATCCACTGATTGAAGATAAATGGTCATTCTGTCTTTCTAATAGGAGTAGTTGTTTCCATTGAAGTAAGGAGGCTTTGAGACAAATTGTCCTTCAAAGCTTCTTAAGTTATTTTCCATGATTTATCACATGCTGTAAAACACAATAAATGTGAAACCTCACTCTGATACCAAATGATAAAGCAAATATACGAAAGAAGGTGTGAATTGTGTGTGACTTAAAAAAAATTGCAAGTTACTTTCAATTCTTATAAAGATATGGGCTTGTTAAATTTTAAAAATAATAGGAGCCTGTCAGACGATCATGTTAAACGATAGGAACTTGCTAAATGATAGGAGCCTACTAAATGATAAATCCTATTAAAATAATTTAAAATAGAAGGCACCTATTAAAACTGAAAACAACCTCTTGCAAGTTGAAAATTAGAAGGAGCCTATTACAAAAGTGAAGGAGCCTCTTTTAAAAATAAAAACATAAACAATATGCTGAGGAAATTTAAAAGCTAAAAAGAGAGAGGGGAATGACGCAATCGATTTATACTGGTTTGACTTATAACCCAAGCCTACGTCCAGTCCCCAAAATTTAGACACATCAAATCATAAATGTATCACCAATATAGACACATCAAAAACACATAAACACATCATTTTCCATTTATAAGCATTTTACAACATAAAATTTATCAAAAGCTTCTTTTTCACAAATTTTCAGTTTCAAAGAATTCATGAATCATTTTTAAACCATGAATGCAATCACACTTAGAAACAAAAACAAAAGCATATAACACATCGAAATGGTTTGGGTCGGTCCAAAACGGA
>JAOTBA010045410.1:0-13807 GCA_025629845.1 Erythroxylum squamatum
ACTTAAGTGTCTTGCCAAAAATATCCTTAAACATTCTGACATAACACTTTCTAGAAGAAAATATCCTCTATTGTCTTTAGTTTCCAATGCCACCAAAACCATTCAATTTGGTTCAGTGGTTCAAAAGATATACTTTAAACAGTTTTGGACTGCTCTTGTCCAAAATAGTATACCATGCACAACTTCCATCCAAAACTTGAAAGTTCTAAGAAATAAATCACAATTCACTTCCTTCAGATACTTCGTAGCTCTATGTCTCTAGTTTACCACGAGTAAAAAATCATCTCATTTGGAGTTCTACTGATCTTGAAATCATCAAAATACTGAAGTATATTCAGTGGGATAACACCAGTTCATATCCTTTAGGAGCATACTCACTGTACCCGTCTCACCTTTTCCACTCAATCTTTCTCACTTCACTTCAGATAGCTTCGAATTTGGTGTAGTTGTAGATAAATGTCTTACGAATCCAATGGTTAAAGAATCAAGTCATTTGGAGGTCTAGAGAAGAAGTTATGGTCGAAAGAAGCAACCATGTTCATGACCTCAATCAAAATGAACCTATTTTGGCGCGATTTCCATAACTCTTACTATAGATGTCGGATTGACTTCATTTTTGGACTATTAGAAGAGGACTTCGAGATCTACAACTTTCATGAAGACCTCTAAGGCCAATTCTATCGTTTAACTTCTGTATTATCTCACTTTTGCATCGTCTCACTTTCCTATCGTCTCAGTTCTATCGTCTCATTTTCTTCCGTCTCATTTCTATCGTCTCATTTTCTTCAGTCTCATTTCTATCGTCTCATTTTCTTCAGTCTCATTTTCTTCAGTCTCATTTCTATTGTCTCATTTTCTTCCGTCTCATTTTCTTTCGTCTCATTTCTATCATCTCATTTTCTTCCATCTCATTTCTATCGTCTCATTTTCTTCCGTCTCATTTTTTTCCGTCTCATTTTTGCGTCCAGAACATATCCATTTATAAGAATTATAACTTTTGACTCCGATGTCCAAATTTTTTATATAATATACCGTTGGAAAGATAAAAGAGAGATCTAGAACTTTTCAGAAGGAAACTTTATCGAAATATATTTATATCAATTCTAAATTTGCCCTTAAGCGTCCGAAGATGTCAATGAATGCATGTACCACTTTTTATGTGCAATGAATGCATGTACCACTTTTTATGTGCAAACATTCATCATTTATGTGCATATATGATAACATGATGCATGAGCAAGAAAATGCATTATCTTAATTTCTCTTTGAGCTCACAAGTATTGAAATTTCAGGTCCTAACCCTTAATATGAGGACGGGATGTTACAATACATCCCTTAGAAGCTCAGGGAGACAAAATCAATACATCAAACCTTGGCAGATAATTGGAGGGTGTTATTACCAAGTTATAAAGAACTGATCTCAGATTCTCTGGTTGGTTCTACACTTAGAGTAACAAACAACATGGAATTTTCCTTATCAAGAAGAAGTTGGACAAAATATTGGTTAATCATTTATGGATGAGCCAATTTCCCAACTCTTTTGCTCATTTTAGACCCCTCTATATTCAAATGACTCCATTATGGAGGTGCTTAATCTCACTTCCCTAAAATCTTACAATTCTCCCTTCAAAATTTTCAACTTTCTAACAAGTATGAATGGTTTTATGGAATTGGTACATAAGGTTTGGAATATTAGGATGATAAGTAATAAAGCTTTTTAACTGATGAGGAAGCTTCACATTCTTAAAAACAAACTAATGAGCTTTTATAAAGCAAAATTCAAGCTACAAGAAGTTAAGAGAGAGTTGAGAAGAGGGTAGGAGGCTTGTTACATTCAACCAAACAACACTATTTACAGAAACACTAAGGCTACTAAGTTGGAGATGCATAATGTAGCTTTTTGAGAGCATGATTCATTACTTATGCAGAAGGCAAGCATAACCGGGTTAAGAGAAAGGGGTTTCAATACTAAATTCTATCACAATTCTATCTTAACAAGGAGAAACCTTAACCAGATAACTTGTCTATTTGATTCAAATGACCATATGGTTACTAACAGTGATCCTCTAAGGAATTTGATACTTAGTTACTTTGAATCATTGCTTGGTGTTCCTACTTCTCTTAGTCTTTATAATCTGCAAGAATTGGTTGAACTTATTGATCCCTTCTTCATTAACTCTGAAGACATTAATGAAGTTCCAACAACCTTTTTAATTTATAAGAGATCAATCAATTTTTTTCAATCTTAATCCTATAAAAGCCCTATGCCCTGATGACTTTAATGCCTTCTTTTTTAGAAAACCTAGCACATTACAGGTAAGCTCCTTGGGGAATTTTTTTTTTGGAATTTCTAAATTTAGGAAAAATATGGAGGGAAATCAATGCTACTCACATTTGTTTGATACTTAAACATCCCAATGCAAGTTGCCCTAATGATTTTTGACCAATCTCTTGTTGTAATACCATTTACAACGTGATTTCAAAGCTACTTACTAATAGGCTTAAAAAGAATTTGAACCACATCATACATGATTCTCAAAGAGCATTCATCCCTAGCAAATCTATCTTTGATGATATTCTCTTAGTTCAAGAAATGATGAAAGATTATAGCTAAGGCAGATGTCTCAAAAGTTGTTCTATCAAAATAGATCTCTCCAAAGCCTTTGACAGACTTTATTGGAATTTCATCCTTACATGTCTGGAATGGTTTGGCTTCCCTATCTTTTTTATTAAATGAAAAAATGTCTGCATTTTAACCACTTCAGATAGTATCCTCATTAATGGAACTCGAACTAAGTAATTCAGAGGTGATATAAGATAAGGAGAACCTCTATCCCTTTATCTTTTCATCATTGCTATGAAAATTTTGAATAGGATTATTTGCCATAAACTATCGAGTAGACCTTATTTCAAGCTTCATCATAAGTGCAAGGAATTGTCTCTATCCCATCTTTGTTCTATATATGATTTGAATTTATTTTGTGGAGCTCACCAGGAATCCATCTCTATCTTACACAATCCCTCATAAGCTTCTACAAGATCTCAGATGTAACCAACATTAAGAGACTTTAGCATATTTTTAATCTGAACATCCAAGGTATCCTTTCACTTATTTTGGGGTTCCCATTTTAGAAAAAAAAATCAAATATCAAGATTGTCTGAAGATACTGGAGAAATACAATAAAATTATCAATTGTCGCTAGAACAAAGCTTTGTCTCAAATAGGTAGAGTTTAGCTAATCTTCTCTATGTTGAACGATCTTCATACTCTCTAGAGTTCTCATCTTCTACTTCACAAAAGAATTATTAAGGAGATTGAAAAATGCATCAGAAATATCCTCTGGTCAAGTAAGATTGACAATGCTAAAGGTGCTAAAATTAAGTGGGAGTAGCTTTGTTAGAAGAAGCAATAAGGGGGGTTTGGTCTCACAACAATTCACACCTTTCAATCTATGCAAGTACCCAAAAGAACTTGGAGTTTTTTCAAGGATAAATAATCACTTTAGATTAAATGGATTAATGAGTTCAATCTTAAGGAAACCAGTCTATGGAAAATTTTTGAAAGGAAAGGATTTCCCTGGCCCTTTATTTAAATCCTAAGAAATAGGGTCAATGTCTATCCATTCCCTAAAATGTAGATTGGGAATGGAGAAGGTGCTTAGTTTTGGTATGATAATTAGACTTCTCTAAGCCCTCTTTATCTCATAGAAGATATTTCTTCACTACTCTCAAGGATACCTCTTCAGGCAAGAGTCAGAAATGTAATTGATGATAATTCTAGGCACTTTCAAGGTAGGGGTACTAATAGGCTCCATAGTTATTTTCCTAGCTATTGGCCTAATCTATATACTTTAGATAAACATTTTTGATATCTAAGCAATAATGGAGACTCCTCAAATTCTTGATGCATCAACAGAGCACTTAAGCCTCCTAATCCTCTCATTCCTTAGTATAATATTGTCTGGAAAGGGTCCTTAAAGCCTAAAGCATCTTTCATCACTTGGCTTACAACTAGGAAAAGACTAAAAACTAAGTACAAGATAATGGGTTCTATTGACAAGCTGTGGGGTTTATGTGGTAATAAGCTAGAAAGAATTGACCATTTATACTTCAAATGCAGCTTCACCTTCTCCATTTGGGCTAGCATCTAAAGCACTTTAAATCTATACTGTCAAGAGTCAAATTGCAACAACATATTGGTATGGGTTGATCATAAACTTAACTCTATAGGGAAAGATAGAGTCTACCTAAGTCTTAGTCTCAATTGTATAGTTTATGTCATTTGGAGAGAAAGGAATCAAATATTGTTTAACAAAACTAATATAGATAAACATGTCTTAATTCACAAGCTTCATTATTGGATAAAAGAAACTTAGGTAGCCCATCATATTGAAGAACAAGTGAGCTCTTTCTCTAGAAGACAATGGAATCTTTAAATTCCTAGTTTTTTTTCCCTAGGGATATATGTAAGAGCAATGTATTTCTTTTTGCTTGATCTAGCTTTGTAAAGACACTTTGATGCCTTTTATGGATATAATGAATTCTTCTATCTTTCAAAAAAAAAGGAAGCCCTTTACAATCATCTTCTAAGGTGAAGAGGGACCTCAATCACAATTGAATAACCCCCAAGTACAATAGTATAATTCTATAAACAAATTTTAGAACTCAAAATACCTTACTTTATCACTTCATAATTCCAAAGAGGTTTACTCACACAAAAATGAGATTGTGAAGCCTAAATGATTGAAAAGAGTTTGGAAATGTATGTAAAATACACCTAAATACTTCTTGATCTAAAAAATAAAAACATGATTTACCAACTTTAAATGCTCGAACTTAATTTTTTTAATGAAATTATTATTTAAACTATTTTTAAAGTGTTCCCTTTTTTTTTTTTGAAAATTCAAGAGGCTTTTACATTAAAACCAAAAGCTTCTACCACTTTTGATGAATGGAAGACTCACGCATTGAATTGAAATGAAATGCTTATGCATGGTAAACTTTTTAAAACATCAAAGTAATTAAATGAGATTATAATTAACATTACAAACTAAAGAATGAACTTGATAAACATTGATCTTATTTTGTTCTTGATTTCATCTTCTTTTCAACGATTGTAAACTTTAATTGCTCTTTATCAACTTCATAAGCTATCTTTTTTAGTTTATGATTTCATTTTTTTTCTTATAATGCTTTTCATCAAAATAATAAGATCATTAGTATTTTTTATCATCAAAATATTGATTGGAACCTCTCTTGGTTATCATATTTTATCATTAAACGCTTCACAGAAGTTGAGGCACAAAAGGTACTATATAGTGGTTCATGGCAGATTTATATTTGTCCCATTTTCCTCCTTAAATGGAAGATTAGAAATCTCTCATTTGACTTGAAAAACAAGAACGTACCGATGTGGATTAAACTTGACAAAAAATGGATTGAGCTACACTGCAAGCTTCATAGGAAAGCCTATAGCTATAAATGAATCCACTAATACATTAAGAAGGAATATCTAGTCTTGATTATGTGTTTTAACGAAACTCTATTTAACTTTGATTCCATTGATTTAAATGGGTGAAAATGGGGAACTTATTGAGGATGTTACCTTGGTGACCTATCATTGGAGGTCCTAACCTCACCATTAAGGCAAGGAGTTGAGACTTATGGACAAAAATACAAGTATAGAAGAAGAAAAAGTGTTTAAAGGAGAAAAGATTTTAAACTTGTTATTGGAGAGTGAAATGAAACTAAGAACAAACAATGGAGAAGGGCTATAAGCGGAAGCTGGAACACTACAAGAACATATTGAAATACCAATAGGTAATAAGGATATGATTAATTTAGTTTGTTTATCCATGTTTGAACAAGCTAACATACATGCAGAGCCTCACAATTTTGAACATGGGATAGACTTGGTTGGTTTTTATAAGCCAAACTTGGCTCAAGTCCCTATAGGGGACTTATTCCAATTTCTAAGAGAGGTATAATAGGAAGAAAAGGAGCTTTAGTCAAAGTCTACTATCAAATGACAATACTATGTTGGAATGTCTAAGGGTTCCCTAGGAATCAAATTTTACTCAAGGATTTTCTCTTATCAATAAAGCCATATTTGGTGTGTTTTTTGAGACCAAGCTCATTGAAAAAAGGGCTTAAGCATCTTAGTTTTTTTAATAGCACTTGGTTTGTCTTATCTAATCACTTGGCACACCACTATAGTAGAATTCTAATTATGTATGACCCATGGAAAATAAGGGTATTGAATACCTCTATGAATGATCAATTAGCACATATATAGCTACTTATTTTGAACAATAATTTGATGATCTAAGTCTCTTTTATCTATGCTTCTAATTTCACCTTTTATAGGTTTATTTTAATAGAGGAAACTATAGGAAACCCACTCTATTACACAACTCCCATGGTTATTAATGGGTGACTTAAATAGCATTCTTCACCCTCAAAAGGTTGATGGTAAAGGCATTAAAAACTTATTTAAGGATTTAACTAACCGTGTTTGTAAAATTTACGTGACTGATTTTAAATTTAAGGGTAATTACTTCACTTGGAGAAATAAGTAGTAACATCAATGGTTTTTTAGAAAGAAACTAGACCTTGCACTGGTTAGTTCTAATTGGCCCTCATGTTTTCCAAAAATTAAGGTAGAATTTGCTAACGCTCACTTTTCGAATCACTCACCAATTACTGTAAGTAACTTGGATTTTAAGGTGGAGGTTAGCTCTCTTTTTAGATTTAATAATTGTTTGGCTAGTGATCTTAGATTTCATGAGTTACTTATTTAGCTAATAATGTCTTTATCTATGGTTCTCCTTTTTACATTCGTAATAATAAGCTCAAATGCATAAAGAGGGAACTCAATTCACTCAGTCATATGCTAGTACAAATAAGTCTTACAAGTTATAAGGATAAACTTAATAGAATTCAACAAATACTATACTTGAATCCTATAAATTAAGCATTTGGATGATAAAAAGAGAGCTATGAATAAATATGCTAGAATTCTAGAAGTCTAATATTATATTTTGAAGCAAAGATCAAGGGTACAATAGCTATAAGTTAGAGACAATAATACTTCTTTTTTCCATAGGTCTCTACTTGCTAGAAGGAACCTAAATAAAATTTCCTCCTTAAAAGTAAAATATGTAACAATAGTATCTTACAAGTAGAGTTACTTGACACTGGTTTCGCTTACATCTCTAGAGCTCTTGTAACTATTGATAAGATAAGTTCCTTAAAGTCTCTATTGAATTTATTTATTTTAAAAAAAATTCTAGTGAATATGTAGTTTATTTGGAAGCTCCATTTATTGAAGCAGATGTTAAAGGGGTAGTGTTTAGTTTAAAATCTAACAAAACTCTCAGATGTAATCTTAAATGGATTATTCTTTAATAAGTCTTAGAATCATATAAAGATTATAGCTACAAATGTAGTTATGAGCTTTGTTCATCGAATTCATCTATGCAGAGAATTAAATAAGATCTTTGTTAGCCTTATTTCTAAAACATCCAACCTTGTCTCAATGGGGGACTTCAGGCCAATTTCATAGTACAGTTTCATATATAAGGTGATCTCTAAGCTTCTTGCTATAAGATTGAAGAAGATTATCAAACCACTAATTAATGAAACGAAAGCAGCTTATATAGAAGGGAGTGACATAAGCGATAATATACTAATAGTTTAGGAATTTTTTAAGAATTACAAAAGGAAAAAGTCTCTTAAGAACTATGCAATTAAAGTGAATTATAGAAAGGTATTTGATTCTATTAATTGGTCCTTCCTTTTAAGGTGAAGAGATAAATAGACAAATAGTATAACAAAGCATTATCATTTCTAAGAAGAGTTCAATTAACTAATGTTTTCATGAATTCGTTGCTTATTAACTAGGCCGCACACACAACACTTCCATTATCCCTAATCAAGTCTATATAAAGGATCATGAGGAACTTCACATAGGCTGGCAACTTTGACTCTTACACAGCCAAAGTAGCTCAGAAAATAGTTTGCCTACCAATGAAAGAGGATGGCCGACTTATGAGCAAGATGCTTCATGGACAATGATTTATTTATTAATATTAAGAGCTCAAGTAAGGGATTAATTCATAATTAAATTGGATAGAAGATCCAACACCAAAATCTAGACTAATTTATAGATTGACTTAGGACCAATGATGGGACATGATACGTAACACCCCCTATATGGAACCTACAACCACCCATATACATGGTAACCAAATTCCTGTACAAATAGTCATGGCATACATTTTTATTCATTTATAGGGATTATCATTACACATTTGTTTATTCAATGTTGTATATATACATATTACAAAATTTCATATCACTTTTATCATTTAAGAGTAGTATTATATCTTTGCATTTCATGATAATTGAAAAGAAATATTACATATAACTTAAATTCTTAGTCACAAACTGTTACATATACAATCATCTTTAACCAAAAAGATACAATCCAAAGTACATTTACTACTAACGATTGGCCTTGTTCCCTACAGATGATCCCTTTATCTCACTCCTATTACTTGGACATACACCGATTAACACCTGTGCTAAGCTTGAAAGCTTAGTGGGGAAACACTTAGTTTGGATGACCACTCACAGTAGTCATCCGATAAGCACACATTCATAAATATTTAAAAAAAATGTATAGATAGTGATGGCATAATTAATCAAGGTACATAATGAAAATATGCTTCAATGTATTATTCATATACCATAAATTCACATTTATAATCTAAACATTAATATTCAATGCTCATTAATACAAGTTATCAATACAACTGTTAATCATTACAAATCATCAATACAATCAATACAAATGCTCATCAATACTAATTATTCATATTGTCATGCTATATTTCTTATTTATAACTGTTTAATTTACTTTCTATGTTAGGCCTATAGATATTTGAAGATATCAAACTGTAGATACTTGAAAGTATCAGACTATAGATACCCAAAGGCATCAAATTGTAGAGACTCTATAGTCTCGAAAGGAGGACACCATTGGTGTCAAACTATAACAGCTGCACTGTAACCCTATAAGCATGCCTATCTATCCACCACCAAGACAATAAAGCAGGAATTATAACATTTTCCTTTAACCATTTTTCCAATTTCATAATTGATATATTGACAAATCATACGATATTAATTTGAAATCATAAAATTTGTATTTGCATTCATACATACAATTCATAACTTACCGCCATTATAAGAGTATCAAAATCACACTTGTATAATCATAGTATACACATATAAGCAATAAATATGCTATAAATAATCAATATTCATGTAAATTTCCTTTAGCATAAAATATGATCAATATTAAGTTTCAACGTTTAATCACCCACTTAACATATGGTAATTCATATTTTATTTATTTCTAAGTGTTTTAAAAGTTTCATAAACATTTAAAAAGGTTCAGATGTGATTCGATAAAAATCAGAAACGAAAACAAACTCAAAATAGTGCAATTTCCTTCCCATCGTGTCCCCTACCCAAAATTCATACCTCTACTTATTCCATAATTTTCACATAAAAATATGTTCAAATTAGGTTTTTAAGTCTTCTACTTATGTCTCTAGTTTCTATAGCATAAAAAATTAGGCCATTTGGACTTCTAAATCATGAAACATGCACCAAACATCCCAAGCTGCTCCAACACAGGGGCAACATCAGGTCACCATCTTAAATCTCAAATTCCAATGTCATTTAGCCATAATTAGGTCAGGATCTCTTTTAGATATTTTTATTTCTATGTCTTAAGTTTCATCTCCAACTAAAATTACCTAATGTAGAGGTCAGTATGCCAAGTTATGGCCAAAACAATGGAACTGATTTGAACAAACCTAAGACAGAATTCCACTACACGTTACTCTCTTGTCATATTCAACCAATTCCATGCAAAGTAACACCAAAACACCATTCTTGCAGCCATTCCATATCCAATTGAATCTTTGTATCCATTCAAACATACACAAATAGAAATGAAACTTAGTCCCAAACTTTGAAATCGGCCAACTAGCTCTTCTAGTACTTTTCGTTCTCTTCTCCTTTAGGTTTGCTTGATTCACCAACTAGAAACACCACAAATACATATCTCAATCCCAATTCCAACCTTATATGTCCCACTTTTCATGAGAAAAGCAAGAAAAGATAAATATGAAGAGAAAAAACATAAACACTAACTTTTACCTTGATTTCCACCTAGGACTAACTTAATTCCTTACATGTAAAATGGTGTGATGAGGAAGATGAAATGGAGAGAAAATGAGAAGAGGAAAATTTGCCATTCAAAACCCTAAATTCATGTCCCTCTTTCCTCTCTTACATGTCCATTTCATGACGCACATGCTTTAATCCTATTGGTCCATGTGTTGATTTTAGGAAAATTGCACATTTGGTCCTTCTTCTTCCTTTAATTCCCACATTGGCATATAATCTCATCAATTAATTTCATTCTCATCCATATTTCACATCTAAGTATATATGTCCATGCCGATATGAATAAATTACTAATTTACCTATGTATTTTACATTAAGTACCATTATGTCCCTTACTATGCTTTGATGCACTTAATTCATTGTGTTCCCTTCTTAATATACCCTAGACATGATATAATACTTCTAGGGTATATGTTGAGGCCTTACATGATATATTTCTTCATCTAAGGACTCTTATTATAATATATACTAAAATCAAGCAAGCGATGGTGGATAAGGTTTTAATCTTGATCAACAGACTATAAGAAACTTGAAAATGCTATTATAAGGGAAATTAAGAGCCTCTTCTTCAAGTGATTTAATGGTATAGATCAAAAAATCCTTTAGGGAATTCAAAAATTGATCCTACAAGGATGCTTTGAGAGATAGAAATCTAATAATTCCCTAGTACAAACTTGTATGATATCCCTAAGCAATTCCAGAAGAAAAGGTTATATTTTATGTTTAGGAATCAATGGAAGGATGTTAATCAATGATAGATTAACTAGTTCCATCCCCTACACAGATTGTGCTCTATGTAACTACTTAATTGAGACACATAATCATTAGTTCTTTGGTTATGAGTTCAAAGGGAATTTATAAAGGATATGCCTTAACCTTTTCTCCTTTAACATGTTTAGCCTGATACTAGATGGGGATTGTTGACTAGATGTTGCCAAAGAGATAGAGTGACCACAAATGGAAAACCCCCTTTTACAAGCTCTTATTTTATAGGTTGGTATTTGAAATGTAGAAGGAAAGAAACATACAAATATTTTAGAATCACTCCAATAAATAAAATAAAAATTACCAAGAGATCCTTCAATAAAAAAAGAATACAACCTGTGTTGCTTTATTATTATGATAGATAGTAGATTAAGAAGCTTAATATAGATACTCTTTAGGTAGCAATATCTGTGTACTAGCGGTAGGAGTGTGTTCCTTTGATTGTTTGGAACCATTTGTATAACTTCTTGAATTTTTAATACAATTTATTTAATTTATTAAAAACTTTAACTAGAATTATTTCTAGTTAAATACCAACTGTGCCTAAAATATGATCCAATATCTCATATTTAATTCTAAAATTAAAATATGATTCGATATCTCATTTTTAATTCTAAAATTTCTTAAACTTTATAATCAAGTTTAACTTAATTAAAATACTTTTTTCTCTTTAACTCATTTTTTATGTGTGAAGATTATGTTCCAAAATATATTTTTAATGTATAAAAATTGTAACCTTAAATCATATTTAGGATAGATAAATTAAACTACTTTAATTCTCTAAATTAAACAATTCATATCCATAGATCAAGATTACGACCCTGAACCGCATCATGACCACCTATATATTTAGGAGTGTGAAAGTGATTTTGTCTAATCTTTTCGTTTCAACCATTTCATCATATAATGTTCTAATTAGACATAAAGCACAAATTAATATCTACTCAATTTTGAATCCAATTATGTTAGTTCTCTATCACTAGTAATTGATTCAACTAATGACATTTGAAAACTACTTTCAAAGTGTCATCCATTTTGGCCAAGGATTTTTCAAATCAATACTAATTAAGAACAATAAAATATTCTCCTCAATCACTTTAGGGTAATAGATCTTATATTGATCATTCAACTACCTCTATATCGTTCATGTTATATCTAATGACTATCGACTAAGCTACCCTTGAGTAGAATAGTTTATAAGTAGTATTAAAACATAACAATCCCTATACGAGATATTATAGAGATCTCAAGTAAAAGGATCTCTTATACAATCATCACAACGTTAATTTTCATAGACATACAAGTGATGTTCCAATTAGATGTCTCATATGGGGGCTTGTTCAGTAAAATTTTTCTCTAAAAAGCACTTACATTTTTGTTTAAGTATCTCAATTCTTTAGTCTATAAGATTGTCTACTTCCTTCATAAGGAAGAATCATAATGTGTGCTTTTTTTACGTTTTATTAATTTCTAGCCTTAATAGAAAAATAACTATGAATAATTTAAGGATAATAAATTAATTTAATATGAATCTCATAATTATAATCTCATCATAATTTCATTGGTAATGTATATTTATCACATAGACTTTAGTATATAAATCTAAATATGTATAAGATAAAGAATGACTTTAAATAATTATGCCACTAAACTACAACCAACCAATTAGATGTAACGCATAAACAAATACTTAATACATCTTATAAGTGAGTGAAACATAAAGAAGATAAAATTCAAACATGTGTTTATTTAAGTTTTAATAGTATCTTTGTAACTTCTCTTATTTGATTAAATTCTTACATAGATATAAGTGATTGACAGTGCGTCATAACTCTAGTCAAAATAAACTAGACCTACTACTGTAACAGTGGTGAGTCTAGGTTGAACCTACAGAGAGTGTGTGTAAAGTTTGAACTGAAATTAAATGGTGTTTAGGATTTGAAATAAGAAAATAAAACAAAACTGACTAATAAAAGCAAATTAAAGAAAACACGCAAAAATGATGATGAATTCGTTAGGGACTCGGTTCTTTAGTTCAATTTCAACCTACACCCTAGTTAAACATATTTCTTTGATATGTTGTTCTTTTACCTCTCCTTAAACTATTGGTAGTAGATTAACAACAAGTTTTGTTAATCCTAGTTTTTTCCTTAGGTCCAAGTTAATTAAGAAGAGCTCGTTAATTAACCTTAGCTATCGGATAACCTAGGAGATGCTCTCTAGATTTAATCGGACATTTTCCTTACGAATGAGAAAAATAAACCAATCTAAGCAATAATCACATAAACTTGGATTATTTAATCTAGGTTATGTTATCCCTAATGATTACAAACCATTAGTCGCGACAAATGAAACGAAAAAACAACGATTACGTATTGTATTCAATTCTAGCAATGGGTTTTTACATATAAATAATCAAATAGATCTTTCAATCATTCTTACACAAGACCCAAACATTAAACATAGGATAACACAATTAATACATAAGAGAGAAAGAAACAACGAATACAAAGAGGAAATGCGCTTAACTGGGTCATCAATATCGATGTCACCTCCAAACCGGAGTCGAGATGCTACCCTTCTATAGGTCTCTCCATATGTGAGAGCTTCATTGCAATCTCTTCTTTCTTAAAGGCTCCCGATGATTTCTCTCCTTTTAGCCGAAAAACACCCAAAACTTTCATACCTCCCACCCCCGACTAGAAGGCTAAAATAGTAAATTTGGCATAGGATGAGATAGATTGGAATGACTTAGGACTGTTCATGCATAATAGGATTG
>JAOTBA010045475.1:0-13799 GCA_025629845.1 Erythroxylum squamatum
GTCGTAGTTAAAATCAATTCCGACTATCGTGGCTCATGAAATTAACTAAAACCCATTAAGATTTTTATCTAGTTGGTGATTCCTCTCGCAGATTTTTGCCTATGTCTAGGTCTAAACCTACAAGTTCTTAATTTTGGTTTTTCACTACCGATTTTCACCTTTCAGTTCTTCAACCGATAATTTCGACACAAATTACGTGAGGCCTAACACATAACAAGCACAATAATTCACAAAACAAGAATCAATAGCCACGAATCAATTTTATTGAATAAAATCCAGAATCAAATTATATAGAAATTCGAAAACTACCACCCATCTTTTAAGCCTAACAAGAAATCTACTCAATCATGTTCATATTCAACAGAATAAATATTAAATCAAGAAAAATAAACATTAAGGAAAGTAGGAACGAAAAACTCTGGAGTTGTCGCGCGTCCAGGAGTCCCCAAATGCAGCAACTACTGCGTCCTTCAGTCTCCAACGCTACCTGCAGTGTGCGTCAAAGTCTTGGAGTCAGCGTGCCTTCCTGCGTCCAAGTCCTTTCTGCCTTGCGTCTGGTCTCTGTCGCTCTATCTCTGCTGCTGCTTTCTAAAATAATAAACCTCCTCCTTCTATTAATTAAATCCTCACTCACTTGCCTTGTCGCTACTCTCCAACAAATAATAAAACGCCGTGCGTTCTCTCTACTGCTACTCTCTAAATTAAAACCCTCCTAATTGAAAACCTGTTGCCCCCCTGTCGTGCATCCCTTCAATACATGATATATAAGTTGCCCATTAAAACCTAAACATTCCCAAAGTTTTTGTCTCCTCTCCACTGTCGTTTTGGACTCTGTCAATTCTAAAAACTCTGTTGCCGCTACTTTCTCCCCCCCTGTGCTGTGTCGTTTCTTTTGTTTAATTTGAAGCCAATTTCATGCTTTCTACTAAAAAAATCAGAAAATAAAATAAATAACAAACTCAATGAAAATAAATAAATTAACCTAAAAATGCTACTAAAATGAATGGATAAATATGCAAAATAAATGTAAATATGATCTAAATATCTATATGAATTGGATTAAACACAGGGTTTACGAGCACACATGCCAAGATGACAAAAACCAAAAGAGAAATGAGTAGTTGCAGTGGTATTTTGAGTACGGACATGGTAGCATCCATGGGTTATATTTGTACAGATCAATATCTGTGATTATAGATGCTGGAAGCAGACGAGAAGTGGCTTTGTTTTGCAAGTAATGAATGATAAGTTCTTCGTCTGATAGGTGAAACCTGAAAGCTGGTGGAAATTTAAAGCCTCCTCCTTAGTTGCGAAACCATTCCATGACTTAAAGAGGCTCTGTTTTCCCTTCTTCCAACTATAAAATGACTACTAAGGACTTGGGATCAACAGGGAGGGGTTTTGTTAATAAGAGTCAATATAAGGGATATCGATCAAGTTTCTGTGGATGGTTCAGCTGGAGATGGGAAAGGCTTCAGCAGAATATGAGCTTCAGGTCAGCTCCAAGTTGCAAGCTCCAATTTCAGGGAAAACAGAACACTTCAGTGGATAACTAGTTTTGGACTTCAGCAGAATGAGTTAACTTCAACAGCTCCTTCCAAGTACTTAGAACTGATGCTAGAAGATGGATCTGAAACTCCAGCAACAATTCCTAACTTCAGCACAATAATTGAACTTCAAGAGCTCCAACAAAACCAGAACTTCAATTCCTCGAATCTGCACTTCTTCAGCTGCAACTTCGGATTCAAAATGTCTTGCTGTCAATGAATGAAGGTTTTGAAGATGAACAACATTTTCATTTTGTAGGTTAAATCTAATTTCTAAAATGGAAGGTTGTAGTGGCAGTGTATGTAACTTAGTGTTTGAGAGAGTGAAAACCAATTTTGTAAATGCTGAATGTATGTAAAACTAAGAAGTTCCAGGAAATGGATTTTGCACTTTCAAATCTGCTTTTTCCACTCAAGAACCTTACTACTTAGCTCTCTTTCCATTCACACACTTGCAGCAACTCTCAATCAATGGTAATAACAAGATGGGAAAATGAAATCAGATGAAAAGGAGAAGATGAAAAATTTCAGAAAATTGCAGCTATTGTTACTGTTTCATTGATCTGAAAAAAAAAATGATGGTTTTGAGCTTTTTCAACTTAGCCCTTCACACCACTCAACATGCTCACATATGTATCAATACCAAATCAACAGTAAATGCAAGAGAAAAATGTAAAAACTGATGAAATGAGGAAGATGAGATTTTTCACAAAATGAGGCTTCTACTATTTTTCAGTGCCGAAATTGATAGTAATGAGCTTTTTCAAGTTAGCTCCTCACACAATTGTTGCTTGATTACATCCAATGGCTCAAAATGAAAACTAAAAGTAGCTAATGAGTAGGATCTTGACAAGTTTTATCCTCTCATTGGTTAATGAATACAAAACAGCACTGTTGTTGATACATTTGCAAAAAGACTGACAAGAGTATCACCTATGGTTTAAAGCTGCAAAAGTAAAAAGAGGACAACTAAAACTTGCTACTTTTGGAAGAAAAAAACTGATGCTCAACTCTACTAGCTTAATTTTCCCTTAATAACTATTGTTGACTTGTAAAATTTAATTGCTTCAGGTCTGTGAAAAATTGCCTTGGACATCAATACTCTGCATCAAATTTTCCAGCTGAAGCATCTCCACCTGCTGCACATTTTCAACTTCTGCATTCTTCAATCTTCCATCACATGTAGCTTCATTTTCCATGTTTAACTTGCATTAAACTTCATTCCTACTCTGATCATCAATCAATCGGATTTTAATTTGTGAATTTAGACGTTTCTGAATTGCCACCAAGATCATCATTTCTAACTTCCTCTTTACTGCTGAAAGTTTGCTCTTCATTTTGATCCTCTTCTTCACTCTTACCGAACTTGCAAACTCTTCCACAAACTTTAGCATAGCTGGCTGCATAAAACAACATAAATCAACAATGTATTACTTCTCTGATTTGGTACTCGTAAAGTCCTTGTACTTCTTCGCCATGTGCAGGTGAAGAATGCTTCACGAAGAACGGCATCATTTTTGCAAATTGCCCTCGTTTGATTGTTGGGAAGCACCTTAACTACAATTACAGGGCCATCGGATTCTCCTTCTATGGAGGTAACTGGCGCAACCTTAGGCGTGTCACGTCAACAGAGCTATTTTCTACGTCCCGCCTTAACAAGTTTAGTAGGATATCGGCAAAAGGAAATTCAGTTATTGCTAAAGCAACTATTCCTGGAGTCCAGAGATAAAGAGATGAGGGTAAAGCTCTCATCTTTGTTTATGGAGCTTGCTTGCAACGTCGTGTTGCGAATGATTGCTGGAAAGCGTTATTATGGGAAGGGTGTGTTGGAAAAAGAAGCAAAAGTCTCCGGGGGTCTTATTAGGGTGTTTCTGGAAGTGAACGGAACTACAAATCTGAACGATTTTTACCAATGCTATAGTGGGTTGATTTCCTAGGAATTGAGAGGAGGATGATACGAGTCATGAAGAAAGTTGATGCCTTTATGCGACACCTTGTTGATGAACAAAGAGAGAAAAGGGCGGAATCGTCATTGGGAGAGTGGGGGTAAAATTCAATTAACGGAGAAAGTGGGGCTGCGTTGATTGATGCTATCTTTGCACAATATATGGTGATGTATTACTTTTCCGATTTGGTACTCGTAAAGTCCTTGCAGTCTCTTCACTATCTGCAGTTGAAGAGTGCTTCGGGAAGAATGATATCATCTTTGCAAATCGCCCTCGTTTGATTGCTAGGAAACACCTTCACTACAATTACATGACCATTGGACTCTCCTCCTATGGAGATCACTGGCGCAACGTTAGGCGTGATGGGCAGGAAGTTTCTTTCTTACCACTCCTTGATTTTTGGTGATGTTGAATCCCAGAGGTAAGGATGATTCTGTCAAAAGCTTCTGGGTGACGTCAACGGAGCTATTTTCTACGCGTTGCCTTAACAAGTATAGTAATACTCTGCAAGAGGAAGTCGAGCTATTGCTAAAGCAACTATTCCAAGGAGTCTGGAGACTGCAAGAGGAAGTTCAACGATTGCTAACGCAACTATTCCAAGAGTCCGGAGACCAAGAGATGAGAGTAAAGCTCTCATCTTTGTTTATGGAGCTGGCTTTCAATGTCTTGTTGAGAATGATCGCTGGGAAGCCTTATTATGGAAAGGTTGTGGTGGACAATTAACGAACCAAAGGAGTTCGGGGATCTTATTAGGCAGTACATGGACTGTTGGAGATGTACAGAGTGCACAAGAAGTAGAGAAGACACACAAAAAAATGCTACAGACTGCGATGCTTTTTATTCTATAGGCTTTTATAACGAAATTTAAATAAATTGTAATAGATAAAACGTTATCAACAAATAACAAGATAAAAATTTTACATATCTACAGTCAGTCCTCTGTAATATTACTAACTACTGGTTAAGTCATATTTTAATACCTAAGAGCATACTCAAAGAGATACATAGAAAACTTCAGGAATTCCTTTGAGATGGATCGGATTAAGGCAGAAGCAAAGCCAAAATAAGTTGGAGTAAAATATGTAGACTGAAGGATCAGGGGGACCTTTGATTATATTGTGCAAAGGTGATTAATAGAACTTGTCTAGCAAAGAACCTCTGGTAGTTATGCAGCAAAAAGGAGGACTTCTGGGTGAAATGGATAAATAATGTATTCATTAAAAATGATAGCTTATGGACTCTGAAGCATAAGCAGGGCATGTCCGGGACTCTAAGGGACATTTTGGGTATAAGGGAGTGGATGGAGAGCCTGGTGTTTCACAAAATTGGAGACAATAACGATACCCATTTTTGGTTTGACAACTGGCATTATAAGAAACCTTTGTACAAAGTAATGGAAATCCAACACTTGAAACTTGTGGTCCTCTCAGGTACCTAGGTAAGCAGGTTGATTAACAACAATAATTGGAATTGGCCATACCACAACTATAGGGGAGCAAAGATTATATTTACTCAGGTAGGAAGATACAGTCAAACGGAACAGGATGAAGTGTTGTGGATAGCTGCCAAATTCGAGAAGTTTAATACTAGTTCTGTCAGAATCTGCTGGGGCTGGACGTCATTGCTTGGATCCATGATTATAAGTGATTGTAGCTAGAAGAACCTGCAAAATAACAAAAAAGGCACGCCGGGGGTTGATTGCCGGTAGGCCCCTCCGACGCTTAAGTTAATATTTTTGTGAGGGTTTTTGTGGCTGTAAACAAAGAGAAATAGGGTTCTAACGTCGTACCTGTATTGAGGTGAGGTAGTACCTTATATAAGAAATACTTGCTAGGTTTAGGTCATCATCTATGGATGGGCCGACCAGCCCCATTGCCGTTCTGGGTCTGGGCCTGGGCCTAGCACGACCGACCCAACCAAATACCAAAGCATGTAAACTCCTTTTGCAGAAAGAAATACAACCAAGAGTACAATGGATGAAATTAGTATGGGATATGGATATAAGACCAGCATACTCCTTTATACTATGAATGAGAATAAATGGTGGATTACTTACGATGGATAAAACCAAGTTTCCTATTAACTCATTGTTGTATGAGCTTTGTAATATAGAGTTGGAAAATCTGGAACATATTTTGATTAATTGCAGGTATACAAAAAATATATGGAGTTGGTTGCAGGCATTGCTAAATATTAATCGACCAACAAATACATTGGAGGAAACTATTAACTGGTTGGTGAAATTTAAGATGGAAAGTCATGCAGATTACAAAATACTCAAGATTAGTTGGGCCTCTATTACTTACCATATTTGGAAAGAACATAATTGCAGAGTTTTTAGACAACAAAGTAAAAGCGAAGAGTTGCTGTTTCAGGAGATTACCCTACAAATTCGTCTGATCTTGTTAGCTAGAGGTATAGTTGATAACCTTACACCAATTATGAAGCGGAGATGGGCTCAGACTAGATATCATAGAATGAGACTGGAAATCAAGAACGTTTCTTTTGTAGCTAATCTTTTGTATTATATTAGCACTTTTGGGGTGTTATAGTTTGTATATAATATCTTATTAATGATAACCTTTACTTTAAAAAAAAAGGATAAATTTTTATCCTAATAAATAACAATTTTTATCTTTACTACTCCCACTAACCATAATGAACAAGCAACAAACAAAGACCAAGTCCACAAATTTTAAATCAATATTCAACACTTTCCCTTGATTCAAAATTACATACACCAAGTAATAACCTAAACTTCGCTTGCCTCTGAGATGATAATGCCTTTGTGAATATATCAGCAACATGTTCTTATGTTATACAAAACTTCATAACTATTTCACCATTTACCACCAAATCACGAATGAAGTGCTGGCGTATGTCTATGTGCTTTGTTCTTTTATGGAATACAAGTTCTAGTCATTGCAATTGTAACTTTGTTATCAAAGTAAATTTCAGTAGCACCTTCTTACCTTTGATGGATCTCAGCAAAAAGCCATCTAAGCCAAATGCATTGACAAGCTGAGGAGGTAGTAGCCATATATTTTGCCTCTTAAAATGATAATGCTGTTGTTGCTTGTTTCTTTGAACACAACGTAATTGCACCTGAGCTAAAATTAAAAAATTCCTTATAGTGATTTTTCCTTCATCCAAAGAACCTGCCCAATCATTATCAGTAAAGCCAAACAATTTTAAATCTGAAATTTGACTATACAAGATCCCATAATTTAAGGTTCCACCAATATAATGCAAATTACGTTTTGTTGCTCCAAAGTGATGCTGTAATGGGCAACTTATAAACCTTGAAACAACACTTACAAAAAATGAAATATCTTATCGAGTATGAGTTAAAGAAATCAAACCTTTAACTACACTTGTAAATCTCTTTGCATCTGCTTTTTCAATACCATCTTCAAGTTGCAACTTTTCGTCCATATTCATGGTAATAACTATTGGTTTACAATGAAGCATATAACTCCTTTTCATCAAGTCCATTGCATATTTCATTTGAGAAATAAAAATTCCTTCTTCTTCTTACATCACTTCAAGGCCAAGAAAATAATAAAACAAGCCTAAATATGGCATTTCAAATTTACTCATCATACTAGATTTAAAGTTAGCTACAAGAGAGTGATTAAAGCCCATATATATTATATCATCAATATAAAGAAATACTAAAAGAAGATCATTGTTTCTTATCTTCTTTAAGTAAATAGTGGGCTCATTTTCACTTCTTACAAACCCATTTTGTATAAAATAGGAGTTAATCTTGCTATACCATGCCCTTGGAGCTTACTTTAACCCGTATAGTACCTTCTTCAATTGAGCTACCAAGCGCAAAAAAGTTCTTACCTTTTCAAACCTTGCAACTGGGGAAAATGTTTCTGCAAAGTCAACACCTTGCTATTATGCATATCCCTTAGCTACAAGACAAGTTTTGTGCTTTTGTATACTCCCACCTGCATTGTACTTTATTTAAAATATCTATCTCAGGCCAATAGCATTTTTACTTTATGGTAAATTAGTTAGCTCCCAGGTTTTCTTTCTTTCTATAGCCATGAGTTCCTCCTTCATTGCATTTTGCCACTCCTCCCTCTTTAATGCTTCTTCATATGATGTAGGATTTGATACAAGTAAAGCAAATGCTCTAGATTCATAACTGTCTTTTAAATATCTAAATTTCCTTAAAGGTGTTTCACTAGAAGACTCAGGTGATGATGGTGAGGTGCTACTATTACTATTTGTAGTTGTTAAAACTAGTGAAGTCGGTGTGTAAAGTGAACTTGGTGGGCAGTTGACAAGAAGGAATAACCTGGAAGTTGTTTGAAGTGGAACTATAACTTTAGCTTGATTGTTACTACTGCTGTCACTCTAATTCCAACTTGTTTCTTCATTAAAAAAATACATTTTTATTGGCATTCATCTTGCCATTAAGAGGGTTATATAGCTTATAAGCTTAGAAATCAGGAAAATAATCAACAAAAATGCATTTTCAGATTTTTCATCCAATTTCTTATGGGTTTGTGCATTTACCAAAACATAAGCAATACACTTGAAGCATTTACCAAAGCATAAGCAATACACCCAAAAACTTTCAAGTGGCTTATCGAAGGTTTTATACCTTTCTAAGCTTCATAGGCAGTTTGATTCTAGATAGATTTTGTAGGAGAAATGTTCATCAAATACATAAAGGTAGAAACTGCTTGGCCCTAGAACTGATTTTGGAAGTTCCTTTCCTTTCAATAAACTTCTTTCCATCTCTACAACAATACAATTCCTACATTCTGTCACCCCATTTTGCTCTGATGTATAGAGTGTTGTTAATTCTCTGTGAATTTCATGTTCTTTACATAATTGAGCAAATTCTTTTAACAAGAACTCACCACCTTTGTCTATTCGAAGAGTTTTTATGCAAGACCCACTTTGCTTCTCCACTAAAGCCTTGAATTTTTTGAAATTTTTAAATGCTTCTTATTTAAATTTTAGAAAATAAGCCTAGCTCATGCGACTAAACTCATCAGTAAAAAGTATAAAATCAAGACTTCCTCATAAGAATTCAGTGTTTATAGGCCCACACAAGTCAACATAAATCAATTCAAGACATGATGATGCTCTCTTAGCCTTTCCAATTAGAAATGAATTTTTAGTTTGCTTCCCATAAATGCAACTCTCACAAAAATCAAGGGACTTAATTTTTAGAAGTCCAAGAACCACACCTTTATGCTCTAACAAGGTTAAACCTTTGACATGAAGATGCCCATACCTTAAGTGCCATAACTTCGAGTCATTTGATGCTCCAGTAACCAAGGAAAAATTATTCAAATTTGAAGCATTAAGTTGAAACATCCTATTTTCGGTCATATGAATTCTAACCATGATTTGACCTGACCTTTTATCTTTAATCACACATGCTTCATCATCAAATAGGACTAAATATTCACAATTATCAACTTAACAAATTATGTGTTAAGCTAGGGAGAACATTGCCCAGAAGTTTAGTGTTACGTTGGCTAGTTGTAATAGAAACAATGCCTTTTCCTTCAACCTGAATATCTTTATCATCTCCAAGCTTGAAATTCATCTTCTAATTTTCATCAAGCTCTCAAAATATTAATTTTTTGCCAGTCATATGGTTGGAACAACTGCTATTAACGAACTACACATCACTTTGAACAGTATCATAATGGGTCATAAATAGCTTACTTTCTTCACTAGCATCTTTTACAAAGTTCACTTGATTCTCCTTAAACCAATAATCTATTTTTATATGCCCATACTTTTTACAATTGTATCGTTGAATGCTGCTTTTGTTGCCCTTTTGATCACTGGTAGGTTGTTGCCACTGTTCTGAAGCTCTACCTCTGCTTTTGTTATGACCTCTTCCATGAAATAAGCCTCTACCACAACCTCTTCCTGTTGTCTTGTCATATTCTTTCGAGTTGGATGACTTCCCCTTCACCTGAAATGTCTTCTCTTCATGTTTTTCAGCTGTCTAATTGATCCTTGCCTTGTGAGATTGCATAGATCCCATCCATTTGTCTAATGATAAATTTGACAAATCTTTCAGTTCTTTAATTGAAACTACTATGTGATCAAACTTGGAAGTTAGAATCCGTAGAACTTTTGAAACAAAAGTTTTATTAGTTATTGTTGTATTTTTTGACTTTTTGATGGCATGTTTTTTTTTACTTTGGTTGGTGGTTGGTGGCTCAATTTTAATCCCATATTGGGAAGGAATGAAGAAGGGAGGAGTTTTTCAAGTTATAAATAACTCCTCCCCCTCCTAATTAATCTCATCCCAAAAAATTTGATAAATACTCAAAAGTTGTATACATATCAAATTTAGTATTCTCTTCTTAATAAGAGCAGGCTGCCTTAAGTGGTGCTCGGAGAAGTAGGCAAAATTGGCCGAACTCCGTTATCAATTTTCGGGTGTGTTCTTTCCTTATCTCTTTTATTTATTCCGCATTTATAGTATTCAATATTATTTGTCGGGTATATTTGTGGTGTTGTGTTCAATTATTTGGGTGTATTTACTGTTCGTGTGTGTACACGGGTTAGGTTGTGATAAATACACCGTGCACGTAATTTCTGTCTAGGAGGCCGGGTTTTAAGTGGGACCGTTTGTGACCCCTCCGCCCTTTCCTGGGATTTTACGTGGAATGGTAATACTGTCTTAGGAGTCCGTTCGGCGGTCTTTCCTGGGTATTACCGAATCGGTTCACTTCACTAGTTGTTTACTTTAGAGGGAAAAATTACCCGATTTTCCCAACAGTTATTTGGTCTCCATATGCTCTGATTTCAATGATGATAGTCCCCGCTATAGACAAGAAATCATTCACTAATTCATTTCTTTTCATGGATAAGGTTTTAAACTCATACCGAAGAGCTTGAAACTTCACAGCAATTGCTTTAGATGAACCTTGAAACTCAATCTACAATGTCGTCCATGCTTGCCTTGCAGCGATAGTTGTTGCAATTCTTGAAAAAATAGTATCATACACTGCTTGTTGAAAGAGGAACAATGCCTTAGAGTCTGTCTTTCGATTATCCTTCAATCGATTCTTGTAATCTAGATTAAGGAACCCATTCTCTACTAAGTCCTAGAGATCTTCAGACTTAAATAAAGTCTTCATTTTTATGCTCCAGAACTTATAGTTCTCTCCTTTGAAAATGAGAATGGATAACTGGGTAATACTCAAGGAGTTTCTGTTTGAGATCATGGTATTTCACTCTCTCTCTGGTTTTAACTCTCCATGCTTGGCCTAGATAAATAGGGATGGCAAAAGAGCCAACCAGACTAATTTTAGCCCAGGTTGACCGAGCCAAGGGCCAACCGGGCCACAGGTTGAGGGCCACAGGTTCATGGTCGGCGCGGCCTGTGGCCCGACCTTTTTGTCAAAAACGACATCTTTTTTACCAATTTTCTTAAAAATATATATATGGTGGGTTGGATTGACCCGACTGGCCACGGACCGGTGGGTCAACCCAGGAGCAGCCCGAGCTCGACCCATTGACATCTCTATAGATAAATTTGAACTTGATCTGATACAAAAATGTTAAAAATATATAGATCGCACAAAAAACCAAGTAGAAAAGACAAACAAAAATGTTATAAAATGTAGTGCTTTTTATTCTAAAACTAATGCCTTTATATAGGTTTTTACAATCAAATTTAAATATCAGAAAAATAAAAAAAATTATTAACAAATAACAAGATAAAAGTTTATCTAAACAGATAACAAATTTTATCTTTACCTCCCCTATCCATAATCTTAAAAAGTAAGGAATAAGCAACAAACAAAGACCAAGTTTTACAGTGGGTTGATTTTCAAGGTATTGAGAGGAGGGAAATCGAGAGGAGGATGATAAAAGTCACAAAGAAATTTGATGTCTTTGTGCAACACCTTGTTAACGAAATCGTCTTTGGGATTGTCTAGGTTAAATTCAATTAACAGAGAAAGTGGGACGACATTAATTGATGCTATGTTATAGCTGCAAGAGACTCAACTGAAGCTCTACTCTGATGAGGACACCAAAGGTGTTATAATGGTAATAAACCCATATGTTATACTAATAATGCCATAGATTTTTCACCTGTATTGATATAATAATCTCACTAAGTTGAATACTCCTGCTTATTTTTTGCAGATAATGCTAATAAGAGGATTAGAAACCTCTGTGGTAACCATGGACTGGGCAATGTCACCTCTTCTCAACAATCCACAAGCTATGCAAAAGACTATGGCTGATGTAGAAGCTGTTGTTGGAGTACGACGTCTGATGGATGAAAAAACCCTCCTGAATCTGAATTATATGTAAAATGTGATCAATGAGACATTTCAACTTTTTCTAGCAACTCCTCTTCTACTCCCACACGAGACGTGTGACGATGCATTGTTTGTGATTTTTACGTGTCAAAAGGCATAATTGTAACATCCCGTTACCTATGTTAAGGTTAGAACTGTGTATTATGAGAAATTATTGAGAAATTAGAAAGTACAATTCATGCTTATGCTAAATATGGCATGCACATTTTTGCACATTATTATGATTGTACATGCATTCATGATATTTTCCAGGTATAATTGAGTTATTAATGCGATTAAAATGTGATTTTAACAATTTTGGTAATATTTTGGGTATTTCAGAATTTTTGATGTAATTTTTGGACTAAAGAAAAATATTGAATAATGGACCAATTATATCGTGACATGTGGCGGCTTAAAGATAAGGCAAATGGATCACATGCATGATGACATGTGGCAGTCTTATTTGGGAGACATGTGTATTTCATGCAAGGAATACACGTAGCTAAATGTTTAGTAAAGAAAGGTTAGAACATCTTCGGAATGGCCTTGGTCTTCACTGAAAATATCCATCACCAAGTTCTCCGTTGTTTCACTCACCACCAAAATCTTGTTTGTCAGTTTTACTGCAGGAATTTGGTTACAAACTCACGTAAGTTATGTCTTGAGCTTTATTGAGTTTTGTAAAATGATTTTGATGATAGGTTAGTGTTAGACATAAGAACATGCATGCATGGAATTGTGAAGTTTAGTTTCAGTGTTAAATAGATTAGATGATTAATGTGAGAGTCAAGAATTGTTTAAAATGGTGTTGAATGGACTCTAGTTTGGAAGATGTATATACTCTGTCATGGTTTAGAGGAAACTGAAAATGGGTTGTTGTCACTGTACATGCATGCATCGTTTTTTTTGTGCCGGACTATAAGCTTGATTTTTGAATTGTGTTTTGAATGAGTTAGAGGATTTGGTTGCAAGTTATTGTAGTTAATTGATGTGAGATTGAGTTTCAGAAAAATTACAGTGGAGTGAGAAAGTGAAAATTTTGGAAAGTGGGGAAGACGAGTCTTCTGTAAACGTTCGCCGCGGCTCAACCTTGGTTCGCCGCGGCTAAATCTTTTTAGTTCGCCGTGGCAAACTCTTGAGCTCGCCGCGACAATCTTTGCAAAAATTTCCGAGAAATTCTGGTTTCTGGAGTGTTCGTCGTGGCCATCTTTTTGTTCTCGCCGCGACCATCTTTTTTGTTCTCGTCGCGGCGAGGCCTCATCCTTTACAGCTCGAACATACTTTAGTATTTTGACCATAACTTTCTTTTTAGTTATCCAAATTGGGTGATTTTTAATTTAGCGTAAACTAGAGACATAGGGCTACAATTTTTATGAAGGAATAAAGTTTTAATTCTGTCTCTAAGATTTTCAATATTTGGTTGGAAGTTGAGGTAGGAATTCTGCTGAAACTTAAGAAAAGTCTAAACTATTTTTAGTATATCTTTTCGTATACTGAACCAAATTGAATGATTTTAGTGTCATTAGAAAGTTAAGACATTAGAGAAAAACTTTATAGAAGGATGTTTTGTTAAATTGTGTCATTTACCTTATCATATTTAGTGTGAAAAGTTGACCCGTATGTGTATTAGAGGAAAAATCTGAAGTGGTCAATGAAGTTATGAAATTGTTGACATTGTTTTGCTTTGGTCCAATTGTAAATTTGCATGGCATTAATGAGGGCTTTGATATCTGAATGAATTGTTGATAAGGATCGCAATAAAGTACCCCGGAATTGTCATTGAACATGCATTGTGCATACATTCTATACATTGATGTGCATAAAAGAACACTTGTACATTTGTGCAAAAATGTGATATTTGCAAATGTGTTTTGTATGATATAGAGGAGCTTATTGGATGCCAGTCAGACATTGCCAGACCATCCAGGCAATAGCTTATTGGAGCGTACTGTGAGTCAACCTAGATGATTTCCTAGGATTGATTTGATTTGTTT
>JAOTBA010045492.1:0-13797 GCA_025629845.1 Erythroxylum squamatum
GTATATGTATGACATATTATGCATGAGCATGGAAAAATGCATTTCTAAGCTCTCATTAATCACTCATATTTACTATTCTAGCCTCCCACAGGTGATGGGATGTTACACAAATGGTTCCATCTATTGGTTTCTACTTTTCACCTTTCATTAATAACAAAAATGACCATACCTTTCTCTTATTCTATGAAATGTAATTCCATCCGAATACATTTAGGAATTTAGACCTTGATTAATGTATCTTTATGCATGTATAACACAATTAACATAGATTACTAAAATACCCCCACAATTTTGTTAATACGGATTATGTCTCAAACTAAACACTCACTTTCCTAATCGTTAAGACCTATTACATATACTTTCATAGACAAGAAACATTCCTACTAGGGTATAGTTTAGGGCCTCACATCTACACTATAGATTCCCCTTGATTTTTATTTTAGCCTTAAATTTGTCTATTGGTAATTATTTATGTTAACATTTTCAATGAACTCTTATAGTTCCTTAAATGTTCTAGTTCCACCTAAAGATGTATCAATCAATAGATTAGATTGATAAACTCAACCCACTGTGGAATGTTTACATTTGTAATTAAAAATTGAGTCTATAGTGTGGGTAATTTCTTAATAGCTCCTTCTATCTCTCGCACGTCTCATACAATGTCTCATCCTTTAATTGTTGAAAGGAGAAGATGTCATTCCCAAGTCTTACTATTCGTGAAGGAGTGAAGTACTTGGCTAAAAATTTCTTAATAAGTTTTTTCCTATATGGTAATGATCTAAATGGTAAAGACTTCAGCCATAATTTAATTTGTCCCCCAATGTTAAAGAGTGTAAAATCAAATGAATTGCATCTCAAAATTGTTGGCCTCCAATCTTAGCCTAGTAATGCTAGACTCTATTCAAATATGCAATAATCTAGTATAGTCCCCCATAATATGCTTTCCTCCTTATCCTACTATTATATTTAGTTGTTGTAAACTCAGAACTATTATTTTATGTCTTATTACCAATCGATTGGTTGTAGTTTAGTGATATAATTATTTAAAGACATTCTTTTTCTTATACATATCCAAATTTCTATGATAAGTCTATGGGATAAATATACATTGAAAATGAAATTATGACAAGATCATAATTATGAGATTCATATTGCATTAATATATTATTCCTAAATTGTTCATAGTCATTGTTCTATTAGGTTAGACATTAATAGAACATAAAAAGACTAGAATTGGTTATATTTGTTCCTTAAGAAAGAAGTAGTCGATCTCATAGAATAAATTATGGAGATATTTAGGCAAATGTATGAGTGCTTGTTAGAGAACAAGTTCATTAAACTAGCCCCATATAATAATTCTATTTTGACCATTTCTTGTATGTATATGAAAATTCTCATTTTGATGATTACATAAGTGATTATTTGACTTAATTCCTTTTTGACAACTTTTAGTATTTGCCAGCATATATATTGATTTGTTCCAATCATTATTCCTTCCAATCTTTTGTTTATAGATTCCTAAAATCTTTCAACAATGACAAGAAACTTATTAAATCTAAAAGGGAATTTAATTATAACCTTTGTAAATAAATTTTCTATCTTTATAGGAGTATGATCCAGGAAGCTTGGATCTATGGAAAGATTTTTACTTTGAGTGAAAAGAGTTAGCCAATCCATATTCACCATGGCTCTGTCTAGTTTCTTTCTTCTAAACCATCTGGAGAATTGTTTGTTGCTCCATATAAAAGAATGCCCCTCAAACTTGAGGTTAAAAAAGATCTTGGTTATAATTGAGTAGATTACAATTTTCATTGACTTCAGATTTTAGAGTGTGGTGTTTAAATATCCATAAACCAGCCAAGGACTTGGGAAAATTTTGTTTACCCTTTTTACCCTTCTTAAAGTGCTCTAAATATCAATTTTTTGAAAAGCAATATTAAATCCATATACAAAGGTAGTAAACACTGAAGTGTTCTCCATCTTGAAAACCACCTTGGAATGTATGAGTTGCTTATTAACTTCATGTTGTTCCACTTTCACTAGGTCATCATTGTAACAGATGATGATCCTTCTAAAACTATGATATTGGTGATTGGAGAGTAACTTCTAATATGATCCCAAACAATTTAGTTTATTCATGTTTTCCTTCTTGATTTTAGTTTCTAATAAACAAACTAACAAAGGCTTCTCCCTTAGCATAAAATCCTTTAAAGTATTAACCTTGGATGGGCAGTTAAGTCCCTTTGCATCCAAACAATAATAGTCATTTTAGAATGCCTTAATCTTTGGTGCTTTTCCTATTGCTCCTATTAGATTTCCTTGTTTGCACCTTCTAGAGTTGTTCTCCCAAATTTCCCTTTAGTTGTTGTACGTCCTCCATTTGCATTGGCAACAAGCATAGGGCTGTCATTTGTTTCTTAGTTTACTTCCTTCAGTCTTATTAGCTCAAAATAATCCCCTTTCTTAAATACTATTCTAGGAGGTGTCTATTTCTTAAGCTCTTAAAGAAGGTCTCCATTGGTAAGTGATATACAATTTGTATTCCTTTATTGAATTTCCAGATGACAGCCTCATTATTGGTATGTTTATCCTTCATATGCTTTCAGATGTCTATACTGATACAAATCCTTACAAAACCAATATAAGTTCTCTTGGAAGTGTTTTCATCTATGAACAAAAGGCTTGCTTTGGTAGCTTTCTAGCATGCTCAGGCCTTTAGTTGTTTAATATTTAAGGGAATATTGTGAATATTCACCCACAGTAGGATGCTCTTTATGAAATCATGTTTTCGGAAATGGTTTTCGAAATATCTCATGTTCATGAAAATCAAGTTTTAGAAAAGTGCCATTTTAGGCAACATGTTTACAAGATGTAAATTACATGTTATGTGGGTTTGGTGTAGTCCATTCAAGTATGTCACTTGCACGTTGACCAAGTTAAAGGCTTCTCCTGCCTGCTCGCTAGTGGCACGGAACTCCTTTATGGACTCCCTCATGTTTACATCTACGCAAAACCACTATGTGGGATTGCGATAGTACGCCAAGTTTACGACTACACAGGACTATTATGTGAAAATGTGTAGTTCGTCATGTTTATGGATCTACCCAAACCATTCTGATGTGCTTATGATATGGGAACAAGTTTGATGCATTCATGTTTTGTAGTTTGTAAATTTTGGGTGAAAATTTAAGAACCTTGTGTTTTATGAACTCAATGAGAAATTTTCTGATAAGTGAATGTTTTCAAAGGTTTTGCTTATTTTTTCGTTATAAACTATTGTCCACGAGTTTTTAAGCTCACTCCCTTTTCATCACATCTTCAAGCGAAGAGAATGAGATCGAGTAAATAAGAGTTCAGGCATCATTTCACTTTTGCAATGTTTTTGTAATTTAAGTTATATTTTGTAAAAACAAGGTTGTAGACGCATTTCAAGAATTATTGGGATTTGTATCTTTTGTATTTTGGATTTTGATACCGATGATGTAAGGTGGCTTGGAATGCCATTAAAGCTTTGTAAACTCTTATCCTTGGTGTTAATGAAATATGAATTGTGTATAGACGATGTGAGTTGAAATTAGATATGCTTGAACAAGTTATCAACTTAAGTTGATGATTTTTGAACATGAATTATTGTTATATATATATATATATACATACATACATACATACATACATACATACATAAGTGAGATATTATGGAAAAGAAAATAGGAATTATGAATGATGAGATGTAGTTGAATGGATAATAATGATGTCTTAAAGGAAGTCAATTTGGGAAAATTTTCAAGTTCTTCATAGGGGAAAAATTCATGTTATGACTTTAGGGGAAAATCTGAATCAATCTAGGCTGAAGGAGGCAAATTTGTCTTCTAGAAATTTGTAGCTTATCTTTCTAGCTTTCCAACGGTATATAGTATGAAATTTTTGGACATAGGAGTTAAAAGATATGATCATTACAAATGGAGATGCTTTTGAGAGTGTAGTTTGTGATTTAGAACTTTGGGTGATGTGAGGAAGATCCTGTAGAAACCTATTATCTAATTCAGTTTGACTGAATCCCTCTGTCTAAGTCAAAGCTCAGCTTTGACTGAGCTACCCATCGTCTGATTCAGTTTGACTAAATCCCTCCATCTGAGTCAATGCTCAACTTTGACTGAAACCTTCGTCTAAACCTTTGATTGAATCTATGCCTGATTATTTGACTGAAACCTTCATCTGAACCTTTGATTGAATCTATGTCTAATTATTAGACTGAACCTTCTTCTGATTCCTTATGAGATTAAACCTTCGTCTGGTTCATTTTGGATTGAGCCATAGTCTGATGCATCATTGACTAAATCCTTCGTCTGATGCATCATTGAGCAAGTCATCGTCTGATGCATCATTAACTGAATCCTTTGTCCGATCCAATTGTGATAAGCCCTTCGTCTGATCTAATTGTGATAAGTCCTTCGTCTGATCCAATTGTGATAAGCCCATCGTCTGATTCACTTTTGACCAAACCATCATCTGATTCACTTTTGCACCAAGCCTTTGTTTGATTCATGTTTGACCAAGCCTTTGTTCAATTTCATGTTTGACCAAGCTTTCGTTAGATTCACTTTGGACTAAGCCTCCGTCTGATGCTTGTTTGACCAAGCCTTCGTCCAATTTCATGTTTGACCAAGCTTTCTTCTAATTCACTTTGGACCAAGCCTCCGTCTGATGCTTCTTAGACCAAGCTTCCGTCTGATGCTTCTTCGACCAAGCCTCCTTCTGCTTTGACGCATGCACTGCGTCTTGCTTCCACGCGTGTCCTTCGTATGTGTCTGGCTTAGTTGCTTCTGTCTGTTTTGTCTGCATCTTGCTTCAACGTTTGGACTGCATCTTGCTTCGACACGTGTCCTTTGTCTGCGTCGGCTTAGACGCGTCCGTCTCCTTTGTCTGATCAATTTGCTTAGATGCGTCTGCTTCGTCTAATCCATATGCACTTTTGAAAATTTGACCTGAACATGTTCCATTCTTTTGGCCATAACTTCATCATCTGACCTCTAAATGAGGTGATTTTGAAAAAGATTTATTGAATGAAAGTAAGGGTATTCGGTTGGAAGAGTATGAATTGGATATTTTACTGAACATACTTCGATATTTTGATGATAGCATGAACTATAGAGCTTTGAATGGGATGATTTTTATTTTTAAATAAACTAGAGGCATAGAGCTACAATTGTCCTGAAGAAATAGAGTTTTAATTCAGTCTCTAAGACTTTCAATTTCTATATGGAAGTTGAGTATAATGTACTATTTCAGTTTAATAATAATCCGAAAGTTTTTGGGCTATAACTTTAAGATTTCTGAACCAAATTGAATAATTGTGGCGTCATTAGAAACTTAAGACAATGGGAAACAAATGTTTTGAAGAAGTAAAATTGAAATTCCGATTTGAGGTTTCCTAAAATCTGTTTTGAAGTTATAAGAAATGAGTTTGATTATGGTGACTGAGTTGTGTGGGCACACCATTGAACAAATTGCAAGGTAATTTTTGGGATGTTATGAGAATGAAGATGAATCGATGATTGCTATAAGATTTCACTGAAATGATCCTACAGGGTAATAGGCTCACGGTTTATGACTCTGCAAGAGTTGGGCTCCAGAAATGGGGTCTAACATAATGTAGTATCAGAGCAAGAGTTGAGCTCCAAAAACGGGGTCCAACACTTTAACTTGATGTCTTACAACTCCATTCTTAGTTTCCAAGTTTACAGGAATAGAGGGAGCTAAAGATGAGCCAAGGTCCCCCCTTAGCTATCTTTAGAGCTTTAGATATAGAGCTAAAAGTGAACACTATGTTGTTATCTTCAATTAGCAAAACTTCCTATAAGCCCCTATTTTTACAATGTTTATAATACCATGTTTAGATTGATGGAAAAGGTAGTCTTTTATCCAAGAAGAATCCCACAAGTGATGCTTCATAGATCCTAGCTCCTTCCTACATGACTTTTATACTTAGAGTGAAGCTTCTACTCATATTGGTTAGGGGGCTAAATTGTGATTGAGCTTGGTGAAGTGGTAAGAGAGGGTTTAGGTTGTTTGGAAGGCTAACGTTATCTTAAAAGGGATGAGGGTGAGGGTAATGGAGTCAGGTTTTGGTTCAAGGAAAAAATCATTACTTAAAGCAGTAAAAAGATAGAAGCAAGAAGGCTGGAAAATAAAGAAGACTAAAATGCCCCTTATCATGGGAGGGCTATGAAAACTCACTACTAAGAAGTGAGGATAGAGGGCTAAGGTGCGATGAGGTGAGAAGGAACAGCTAGGGAAGAAGATAAGCAGGAGCTTAGGTAGGAAAGAAAAGAAAAAAGTCCACAACTAGATTAACTAAGCCATAGTCAAGGCTTTCTCAGAGAGAAAATGGAGCACATCTTTTTTAATCCTTATCTAACTAAAAAAATGTTGATTATCATTAGCACATTTTCTTGTATTCTATAAAAGGTACAACCTCCTAAGGATTGTGTCTCCTAACTTAAGCACTTTTAGTGCATTATCATTTTATTAATATCATTCTTTATAAATTATACTCACTTATAATTCTTTGAAAAGTTAAAAAAATATATATTTCACTTATAAATAATAATATATTTTCTGTGTCATTTAAAACCAACAACTATAAATAATTAATAACCTTGTAACCATATTTACTATATTCCTTTTTTTCAGAAAAGAGTAATGAATTAAGCCTTGAAAGGCAAGCAAGGACTATATATAGATTTACAGTAACAAATCCAAGTGTCTCCATAGAAGGAGACAACATCTGACCCATAGCTAAATCAAAACACATAGGAAATCGCTATCCTTTTCTTGAGGTTACATATTACATTTTCCAAGTAATGCTGAAATAATCTAGATTTTGAAAATTGTGCTTGTATATGTTGATATGACTTCTGATATGGTTTAGCAGGTTCTTGTTAACTTGCTCCTTGGTCAGACTTTTATCTTGGAAAATTTGAATGTTCATCTAATCCCAATTGGCTATGACCAGATATGAAAGTATTAAACAGAAGCACCACTTCCCTGTGATGTTTAGATGTTTGATGGTGGGGAACCAATTTATTATATTGTTCCATTCCTTTGGAGCATCAAAGATGTAGCATTTGTGTAGCATTGCTTTCCAAGTATCTGTAACAAATTCACATTGAAAAATTAGATGATTTATACTTTCCTTAACCTTTTTTCATACTATGTACCAATTATTGAGGTTTAAAAACTTTACTACCTTGTCAACTATTGGCAGCTTGTACTTTATGCCTAGCTATAGTGTAGTGGAAGCTCTAGGTTATTGGTGTTTAAACCACATAACTTTAGTCCATGGAATTTTGTTTAGGTTGCCTTAAAGTATTTTCCTACAAGAGTGATTAGTGAAAATGCCATTATTGGTGTGCTTCCATATGACGGTATCTTCTTTATGATTGAGGCAACTTTGGATGATCTCTATGTATATGGAATTGGGAATAGAGGTCTGTCTGAAGATGTTCTTGTTGGATAAAGCTTCAGTAATTGTCACTCTTGTTGAATTGATGGTCTGAGAGTTAAAATAACTTATAGATTTTCTAGGGGTCATACTGAGAGCCAATTATTTTGTTAAAAATTTATTGATTTTCCATTTCCAATTAGATAAACAACGTCAGATTTGAACTTATTTTTAAGATGGTTCTTAAAGTAGAGGATGAAAAGGAATTGAGATTCAAGTTCCATATGCTCTTATTCTTGATGTATATGTCATAAGTTTATTTACACCATAAAGTCTGTTTATCTATCATTAATCTCCATAGTCTCTTAGTGAGCATAAATATGTTTAATTTTTTAAGAGGAATTACACTGAGACCACTTTTTTATTTGATATGCAGACATCACTCTATTTCATTTTGGCTCTTCTGGATGATTCTTTATTTCCTAACCAAAGGAATTAGTTGCAAATCTTATTAATGGATTTGATGATAGTAGCTAGGAAAGCAACATGAGCAACTTAATACACATTAATGGAATTCAATATCTCGTAATGACTTGAGCTCTGCCAACGGTGGATAGATTCCTAGTACCCCAATTGGAAATTTTATTATTAATTTTATCAATCAGAGTTTTGTAGTCTCTTATTAATAGTTTGGATGCAGTCACTAGAATGCCAAGATAGAGCATAGGGAGAAGATGGAGTTTAAAACTAGTAACAGTTTTAATAGTATGTTCTTGACTCATTGCACTTTTTAATGGAAAGAAGCCACTTTGGAGCAATTGACCTCTAGACCATATGGTTTGTTAAACATCTTAGGAGCTTTGATGAGGGCTGAATCAGAAGTAGAGTCAACTTTAGGGAGCAATATAAGATCAACAAAGTTTAGGTTTATGATTTGCAATTTCTTACACCTTGAATGGAATTTAAAGTCCTTGGTTCTCTCCGCTACTCTTTCAAGAATTCTACTTTAAACTTTTATTACTAGAGCAAATAGATAAGGTGATATAAGGTCCCCCTTTTGAATTCCATTATAGCTTATGAGAGATTTGGGGGGTTGCCCATTGATAAGAATTTTGAATGAAGGAGTGGTTTATGTATTATGTAATCTATTGAATGAAAGATTATGAAAACTTTATAGCATAGAGGATGCTGATGATGAAATTCTAATACACACTATCATAAGTTTTTTTCATATCAGTCTTAAGTAAACAATTCAAGTTTCCTTTTCTTTTGGAGTAAGTTTTCTCCAGCTCTTCTAATAGTAGAATATTGTCACCAATGATTCTTCCAGGGATATATGCTCCTTTAGCAGGATCAATAAAGTTCTAAAAGACTCTCTTTAATCTGCGAGCCAAGATTTTGTAAATAATCTTGTATATAGAGTTGCAACAGGAAATGGGGAGAAAATCTGATAACTGGTTATTGCTCACCACCTTTGGGAATGTGGGTCACAAAAGTGCTATTGAGTTTAGTGAGTAGGGATCCCTTATTGAAAAATTCCAATACAACATAAATTAACAATTGCCTTATTAAAGACCATAATTTGATGAAAAAGTATAGGTTGAAACCATCAGGGCCATGAGCCTTATGAGGATCCAATGATCCCACATTATCTTTAATATCTTCTATTTAAACAAGTTTGCTTAAGACTTCTGCTTCTTGAGAGGTAACGCATCCCTGTATAATTTCCCTGAGGAAGGAACTAGAAGAGGGTGCATTAGTAGGTGAGTTCGTAATGCATGAGAAGTGTTTGAATGCCCCATCTAGTAATTGTTGTTGTGATAATTAAACTCCATAGAGATTATTTTATTACTATTTCTTCTAAAAACTACAACCTTATCAAAGAAAGCAATGTTTCTATCTCCACTTTTCAACGATTCAATGAGATATCTTTGCTTCATAAGAGAGAAATCAAAGGTTAGGGCCTTGGAGAAATTTTACATAATAGTCTTTTTCCAACTCTTGAATTTGTATAGATGATGGACTGTTATAGAGATCCTGTTGGATTTTCTCAAGATCACTCATAGCAGTGTTTAGGAGATGATGTAAATTTCCAATGTTCTTCAAGAACAGTAGCTTCATCTCATGCTTGATGAGTTAAATTTTCTAGCATAGATGAATTGTTTTGAGCCTCTAACTCTTGCCCTTAAGGCATTTCAGATTCCATTATCAAAACCTACAATTTAGTTAAGAAATTGTTGATACTAAAGGTGTTCTGGGGCTTACAGAAGTTAAGTGAGTGATTATGGATGAATGATCAGAAAGGCTACTATTTGTAAATAAAGAGAAATTGTTTGGAAAATTTGAATACCACTGTTAATTAGCAAGACTACAATCCAGTTTCTTTCAAATGAAATTGACTCCAGATTGATTGTTTTTCCAAGTGAAGAAGCTCCCTCTGTGGGATAGTTCAAATAATTGAGCTTTAACTAAACAATCCCTCAATTCAGGGCATGAACTTTTAATAGAACTGAGACGTTCTACTTCTTCAACTTTAAGAATGGAATTAAAATCCCTAATTAGGAGCCAAGGAATAAAGGTGTTTATAGCCAAATCTTTTAGTTGATTCCATAGGAAAGACCTTTGATACGAACTTTTGTGAACATATATGAAAGAGATGTGGAGCAGGCAGCCTAAATTCTTGAAAGACACCTCAAAGCGAATGATTTGCTTTAAAATGAATCTAATGGAAACATTCATTAAGGAAGAGTCATAAAAAACTAGAATTCTACCATTAGGGTGATGACTATAGTTTGTTACTTCTTTCCACTAACTAGGAAGCATTTCTAGGAGGTTAAAATTCCCTTGCTTCATATGAGACTCCAAAATTCCAGTAATCATAACTTTATTCTGAGCACACATGTGATCAAAAGTTTTTTGTAAGGAGCATTAGCTTCTCTAATATTCCAATGTAAAATCTTCATATGTATAACTCCATAATTGGAACATTTTTTCTTATTTGATATTCTTTTGATAACATGTTCAAAACCTTTTTTAGTATACTCCAACTCATCAAAAGCCTTGCTTGGGGTTTTAACAGGAGTTTCAATTTGATGTACTTGGTTTGTTCTCTCTTCAAGTAAGACTATCGTGTTTTGTGCATAGCTTGATTTTTTTCAACATTCAAGGGAGTGCTAGTGAGCATGTTACCATTAGCCTCCTTGACTCTCTCCACTAGATTTAGAGTATGGTTGTTTGCTTCACCTAGATTACTAGACATTATTATATAAGAAGTTTCAGTTGAGATATACAATTCCATAATTTCTTGGTATTCACCTATTTTAAATGTCCTCCCAATGGGTTGTCATATCTTCTTACTCACAGGTCGAGGTTTCCATGCATAAGATACCCTTAACTGATCTTTAATTGGCTCCATGTTTTCATCAAATCGAATGATGGGAATAACTTTTGGTAAATCAGCTAAAGAGGTGAGTAGGATACATATTTTGACAAAATTGATCCTCTTAATTCGGCAGTGGCTTGGTCCATACAAATAGGCTTACCAATGAGGTTTGCTAAATGATTGACGCTTGTAGTGGTTCAGTATTTAATGGGAACTTCATGGATGCAGATCCAAATAGGAACATGCTCTTAGTTTCCTCCGTCTTTATTCCAGGGCACCATACTTGAAGCAATAATGGCTTGTTATTCACATGCCTTGGTCCAACCTGTTATATTTTCTTTGCATCTTCAAGAATAGAGAATTTAAACATGAAAAAGTCATCATTGTTAACCAGAATGTCATGTAATCCATGATGTTTCCAGCTATTCAATGCCTATTATTTCATTACATGGAAGGCTATCCTTTTGTCTAAGAAAAACTACACATAATGCATTTTCATCTTTCAACCCTTAGTTTAATGTTATTCAATGAAGGAGAAGAGACACAATTCTATATTATGAGGATTCAAGGCGAGACAATAGTTTAGCTTTAGCTCAAGTTTGAAATCTCTTGTGACTTAAACCCAAGATTTCCTAATAGGGTGTTCAAGGTTATTAGCAAGTTGGAAAGAGTTAAAGGCAATAAGAGGGAGCATCTTAGAGTAGGAAGGATCTTATTGAATTGGTTGAGAGTTTGAGTTCAGAGGAGGGAAAATGTCTGTATCCATAGGAATAGGGTAAAGAATGATGGATAAAACAGGAAGTAACCAGAAATTGGTTATTGAGTAGTAGCTGAGGAGCTAGGAAGTGGTTAAAAGTGTGATGGAAGGTGTTGCATGAAGAATATGCATAGTGTAGTGTGATGAATGTGTGACTAAGCAAGAAATGAGATAGAATTGGAGAAAGGAAGCAGTATGCGAGCAAGGAGAGAAGAAGATGAGAGTAACTGCAGCAAATAATTTGAGAGAGATAGCACCAAGTAGTATGAGGGGGAGAGGATGTTCTTAAGAAGAAACGTAAGATGATTCAAAGGAGTAACCACGGTAATCGAAGAAGTACGATGAACAGTACAAGAAGTACGATGAACAGTTCAAGAATCCCACCTGTTAGAACAAGTTTAGGAAACAAGCATTATGCAAGAATAAAAAAGTTTAATAAAACAATTCAAGAGTAATTACCAAAACAAATTTAGAAATTTTTGCTAAAATAAATCCATAACTGTTCATAATTAACATTTAACATTCTGATTTCACAAGTCAAGTGGTGCTACTATCTGGTTTTGTCATTCCTTGTTAAAAACTATATGAGATGAGAGGAATGCTCGCATTTTTCAAGATAGAAGTCTAATCAAGGAGCAATTCAACAACAAGATCCTTCACCAAATTAGATGTTATATCAACTTACATAAATCCAATTTTCACAATGTTGATTACTGTAGTAGGGCGTGGAATGTGTAGTTTGTAATTTTTCCAACTTCTAGGAGTTTTAAACTTGGTTGTGTACTAGAGATGTTCTCATGTTTGGAGACATCTAAGTAGCTCTTTGTGGCTCAGTTTGTACATTTTGATTGCCTTTAATGACTTAATCCATTACCTTTTTTTCAAAAAAATACACAAGAATAAGGAAAGAATAGAAAATTGAATTTGGATGTATTCTTCTTCTTATTTTATAGCTAGAAAATTTTACAACTTTTTTCTTTTAAAATTTTTTCCTTTTTGATCTCTTTGTTAGATGTTCCAGTTGCCTCTTTAAAAAAAAAACTTTCTCTTTGCCCTAAATTCTTCCTATATCTTCTCACTAGATTCTTATTAAAACAAGAAATGCAAGAAATAAATGAAGACGTACAATGGTTTAGTGAATAAAGAAATAGATTTGTATTACATAAATTGAAAAAAAATTTTAATTAAATTCAAAAATAAAAATAGGAAACTAAAAGAAGAGAAATGAAAGCACTAAGTTAAGGACTTAAATGTAAGAAAAATGTTAGGAAAAGCATGATGCCTTGACTTTTAGGTTAAATGCCCAATTTAGGGCGAAATGTTTTTTGGTTTGATAAATTTAGGGCCAAACATTTTAACTTGCTCAATTAAGGTTTAAACGCTATCGAATCTACTCAATGTTAGGCTATTTTGGATGGAAATCTACATGCATTGTTAAGCCTGAATGAGGTACCTTATGTGGCATTCTCTCTGCAATGTGTACCGATGACGTGGTCAAAAATCTACATATTAATTTTATTCTTTTTTTAGAGAAAAATATATAATAAGAACTTTCAAAGAAACCCTTTACTCACTTTCCATTCCTTCATATTTTGTGTCTGGCATTTTCCTGTAGAAAAATAAGGATCGTAGATATCTTAGCAATACATGAAGCTTCACCAGTTTGACTTCTCTTCCTCGCTCAAGGAGTTAAAGAATGCCTGATTTGATGCTTGGAAATGCACTAATGCTCAGGGCAGATATGGTTCATTGAAATAGCCTCCAAAGAATCATCGAACCACTAATACAATATGCAAAGGAAGAAGTCCTTCTATATATATGTTTTTATCTATAGCCTTTGAGGTGATGAAGCTATTTAAAAGGTCTAAAGAATGTAACCGTAATTATTAGCTCAAATCTGCTTATTACTTACTCTAGCCATTACGTACGTCTAATAAAAGGAGTGTTTTTTTATATCAGGGATCTTAAACTACTCATTCTTTATATGTACTTTTTGTTTTTATTAGCTTATAGAAAAACTAAACTAGCCTTTGAAGCAAACAAGATGAACAGAAAATGTGTTAGGTCCCGTTTCCGGAACCCAACCTTCGGAAATATCAAGCGTGTGTACAGAATTTCTCAAAATACAAACGTGGGTGAAAACCAACGAAATCAAAACGCTTAAGGTCAAAACTTTTAATTCCGACATCCGAAAACGCATACTTTAGAAAAACG
>JAOTBA010045619.1:0-13779 GCA_025629845.1 Erythroxylum squamatum
CTTTGAACTCATATACATCCATATGTATATATCAATATACAGTAGTATCTCCAAATACAGTACAGCACAAAAGGGCTTCGAAAGTCCGACGTTACAATAGTAGTGAAATCAGTTGTAGGTGATTAATTTAAACATAAATACTTTAACTTCAATGTAATTAACGAAAACTTAGTATTAACAAAATAAATTGATAGGTTTAATAGACAAGACAGTTCTTTGCATAATAAACCCCTAGGATGACATATAGGTTGGAAACCTGTGATGCAGCTATCTTGAGGCTTATCGGTGAAAAATTCCATGAGGCTAGGAGTCACAGCTAGAACTTGCTTTCTTGATTCACAGGTGTAAACAACGCCACGTACCATAGTATTGAAATCAATTGTAGGTAATTAATTCGATTGATTAATACTTAGGGGATGTTGTGTAAAGTGTAGATGCTTTGTAAACTTAGGAGACATGAAGGATATTAACTATGAAATTACTTTTTTAAATTAACAGTTTTGCATAAATGAGTAATATTGATAGATCTTAGATGTATAGATGTTTAACACCTGATGGTTTCATTAATCCTGACTTTGTTGAGGGAGTTGAAGCTTTTATTTAGTATGGATGTTCTCAACCAACATATATGGATGGCCTAAAGATTAGATGTCTATGTAAAAAGTGCAAACATATTCATTTCCTTCATATTGATGAAGTGAATGGCCATTTGTTGAGAAAATAGTTTGTTCCAAATTATTTTGAGTGCACATGACATGGGGAGCCATTGATTTGTAGCACCTCAAGGGGTAATGAAGTAAACTCGTCAGTAAATGTGGATGAGTTTGAAGGGGGATTGGATTTAGAGCAAATAATGTCGGTGCAATTGAAAATCCTTATATGCAAATGGTTTATGATGTAGTCTATTATACCTTTCAATATAAAATAGAAAATCTTGAAGAAGAACCAAACCCACATGCAAATTTTTTTTTGACTTACCACACTCGGCTGACCAAGAATTATGGCCAGATTGTGAGATAATGACTCAATTGTCTTCAATTGCTTGAATATTAAGCATAAAGTCTGAAGGGCATATTTCTGATCGTAAGTTTGATAAAATTCTTGGATGGTATAATGAATCATTGCCTCCTAATCATACAATGGTTGATAGTTTTTACAATATGAAGAAACTTATTGGGGGTCTTGGTTTGCCTGTTAAAAAATTGATTGTTGCAAATTAGGATGTATGTTGTATTGGGGAGATCATGTGGAATTACATGAGTGCAAATTTTGTGGTCAATCTAGGTTTAAGCCTAGAAAGGGTTCTATGAAACATAAATTAGTATCTTAGAAATGGATGTATTATTTCCCACTAACTCTGAGACTTCAAAGACTATATGCTTCTGATGTTATTGTATCTCATATGAGGTGGCATAGTGAACATGAATAGGAAGATGGAATAATGAGTCATCCATCGGATGCACTGGCTAGGAAATATTTCAATAACACCCATTATGAGTTTGCAGTTGAAAGTCGAAATGTTATGTTGAGATTGTCGACGGATGGATTCCAACCTTTTGGTCAATCCAGCCAATAGTATTTATCATGGCCAATCATAATTACTCCTTGTAATTTGCCTCCATAGATTTGTATAAATAAGGCTTATATGTTCTTAACAATGATTGTGCTGGGGCTTACAAATCCAATGAATAAATTTTAAGTATTCTTAAAACCATTGATATCTGAATTACAACATCTTTGGAAATATGGTGTAGAGACATATGATGTGTTTTTGAAGCAAAATTATATGTTAAGAGCAGCTTTGATGTTGAATATGAGTGATTTTTCAGCATATGCTATGTTGTCTGGATGGAGCACAACAGGAAAATTGGCTTGTTCTTATTACAACAATGATTCTAATGTGTTTTATCTTCCAAATAGGGGCAAAACATGTTAGTTCGACAACCACAGGAAATTTCTTCCTCCAGATCATCCATTTAGACACAATAAACAAAAGTTCATTAAGAATAGGATGGTATAAACACTTTCTCCCCCTCACAAAGCTAGTGAAGAGATATTGCAATAGATTGATGAATTAGGGTAGTTGAAAGTTATAGAATTTGAAGCTGATGAAGTTAATACAAGCATTGGTAAAAACTTTGGTTGGAGAAAACGAAGTATCTTTTAGGATTTGCCATATTGGAAAACTAATTTGATACGTCATAATCTAGATGTGATGCATATTGACAAAAATATATTTTACAATTTGCTCAATACCATAATGAACATTGAAGGACAGATAAAGGACAATGCAAAATCATGAGTTGATTTGAAACTTTTTTGTACAAGGAATGAGTTAGATAATGATCTTCACACTGGTAAATATCTGAAAGCATGTTACAATTTTGACAAAAAACAAAAGGAAAATTTATGTGAATTGTTGAAAAGTCTAAGTTTTCAGATGGTTATGTTTCAAACTTGGGAAAGGGTGTAGACAGGAGAAAGTACAAATTATTTGGGATGAAAAGTCATGATTGTGATGTGCTTATGCAAAGGCTAATTTCAATTGCATTTTGGGAGTTGCTATCAAATAAGATTTTGGAAGTTATAACAGAATTAAGTTTGTTTTTCAAAAGCTTAACATCAATTTGAAATAAAGTTGGCTAAAATAGAAAAACAAGAAAGGGAAATTCTATTAATTTTGTGCAAATTCGAAGGGATTTTCCCTCTAAGCTTCTTCGACTATATGGAGCATCTACCTGTACATTTAGCACACTAGGCTAAACTTGCTGGTCCAGTTCAATATTGATGGATGTATCCGTTTGAGAGGATATTATATTAAATATTTAAACTGAAGTAATAACATGTTTTAATAATATAAATTGTAAAAACCATATTCACTAATGTAGGCATTTGCATCACTCGAAAAAAATGTCAAAAGCAAGGCTAGAGTTGAAGGTTCGATATGTAATGCTTATTTAGTGGAGAAAGCAAGTACAGTTGTTCATATTATTTTAACCATATGTTCACACAAGAGAAAGAAAAGTTCCTCGTAATTATGATGGGGGAGGAACGAGTGATGCTGATGGTAACTTATCGATTTTCACATATCTTGGATGAACATATGGACGTTCAACAAGAAGAATGTTAACAGAGGAAGAAATAGAGGCTACCCATGGTTACATTTTATTGAACTATTAAGAGGTTCAAACTTTTGTGTAGTAAGTTGAAATTCATTATTTAGGTTTTGAAATTTAGTGTTATTCACAACTAAAATGCTTAATAATGTTTTTAGATTATACAAGGAATAGTTACATGAACTAATGCCTGAGAAAACACAGGATGATATCAATAAAGAAGTTGGAAGACACTTTCCTCGATGGTTTAAGAAATATGTAAGTTTTCACTTACAATTATTGAAATGATTGAATTATATGATTAAAGTGTTCAAATGACATTATACTATTAATATGACAATTTCTTTTGTGTAGGCTTTAGAAAATCCAATACAGAACAAGTTCATATGTGATCTTACGAAAGGACCTTTGAGAACTATTAAATCGTATCTGGTGTTTTTTGTTAATAAATACAAATATCGTACAGAATATCATGGTCATAATATGGCAACAATAAATAGTGGAGTTTGCATATAGGGAGAATTGATGAATTACTATGGTAAATTATTGAGATACTTGAAATTGAGTACCCTGCATTGCCAATAAAGCAGAGTGTGATATTTAAGTGCGACTAGTTTGATACAACTACTAATGTTGGTACAAAAGTGAATAGCCGATACATTCTAGTTGAAATCAACCAGCGAAGAAGATTTAGACAATTTGAACCTTTCATGTTGGCAATGCAAGCGATCCAGGTGTATTATGTCCCTTTTTCCCAGCTTATGACGAGATAAGTTAGATTGGTTGGCCATTTGCAAAGTTAAACCTAAAGGTATTTTTGAATCACATGGAAAAGGAGAACAGAGAAATGAAAGTGAAGTATTTCAGGAAGATGTTTATGAAATAAATGCATATGTTACATATGATGAGAATGATCCTTTGAACAATCCAATTAATGAATTTATTGAAATTTTATCTAGAGAGGATGAGGGTGAGAGATCTAAAGAAAAGCCTAAGTTTGATACAAAATAAGATGATGATGATTTTGATTTACAATTAAGTGCTGATAGCGATTAATTTATGTTTGTAATAGAATATTATATTCAATAAATCTATTATTGAATCAACAATATATTGATATATATTTAATTAAAATTTTTATATTTCTGGAATATTCAATAAAATATGAATTTCAGGTTAAAATATGCCACCAAAGAGAAAATATAATATGATGCGACCAAGGTTCGGACCATGATTTGGAGCTAGTTACTGTCCAAGTGAAGCATCACATTCTACAACTGCAACCGAATCAGATATTGTACCTCTAGCTACTACACTTGCAATTGAGGCATTACCTTCAGTACCTGCTATTATACCATCCACCACCCCTATACCGACAGAGATATCAAGGGTAAACGATGCGGATGAAGGAGGCTACCTTCAGCCGGAGTTGAGAAAGTTGATGGAAGAACATCACAATTGTCAACAATCTATAAGTGAAAATAAATGAAACACCATATGTTTATAATTAAGTTATAGGTTTACATTTAAAAATGATATAAAATTAATTTTTTTAATATTAGGTTGATTCTGTCTGGACCGTGCTCAAGAAATATGAAATCCAAATTCAAGGAGAAGATTGATCTTGAGGGTTATATATGAAAGAATATCTCTCAGGAGACAGGATTTTTAATATCAGGAGTTTGAGGTACATTTTTTTAATTTTTATACATTAATTAGATAAATATTGTAAATTATAAGTACTTATTGTATGTTTTTCCTTTTTTTCAAAAAAAAAAATTGGATTCTGAATTTGATGCGGTCATTTATAAAGTATGGGAGAGATGAGCACATACAAGTTATTGAGACTTTATTGGTGTAATACACAAGATTGGTGTACGACCACCTTATATTTTGAAACGAATATGGAGTCATTGGTAGCAATATTGGACATCACCTGAGACAATGTCCATTTCAGAGCATAATTCTACTAACAAATACGAAAGACCGAGGGGGAGAGAGTTTTCCCGTACATACTGGAGGATCTATGACCCACCACGAGCATGTAGAGAGACTTGTAAGTATCTACACTTTACATTTATATTATGATTTTTTTACTTTGATGTATTTCAATTTAATTTGATGTGTGAATTTTGGAATGAAAATATGTGCATTATAGAGAACGATATTATTATAAATGTCTAGTATCATATATGACTGTGTTGTTAAGTTGCTTTCTTTGTTCAACAGGGTGTAAATATCATAAAATAGAGGAAATTATGTTGAAATATTCGTAAATTGTAGTTCACTTATAACATTTTATTCTGATGCAAGAAAAGTCTATGGGCACGAAGCCTACACCTCATCAACTCTTTTTGCACATCGCACTAAGAAGCATGGCGGTGTGACCTTCGCCAACACTTGATGTAGAGAATGTGAAATTTATGCTTTAATGTTAATGCTTAATAATGATCACTTATTAACATAAACATTGCCTTCTGATATGACCAAATACAAGAAAGCATTCAAAGACAGTGCAAGCAATCTAAAGATGTTAAAGAGAGTCAAACTTATCTTCATGCAGTGGATGGTAGGGACCATCGTAGAAGAATATTCAGCTTAGGTTCATTTGCAAACATATGTTATTTGCAATCCTCCACATCCAGTACAGCAACATTTAGTCGGCGGTCCGCACCTAATGAAATCCATAAGCTTCAGAGCACAATACAGGCACTGTCAACTCAGTTGCAACAGTCGATGGAGTATATAGCCCAGCTCCGTAATGAGGTGGATGAGTTGAAGGGAAAGGGCAACACATCATCGCAAAATTCAGAGCATCCACATTCACCAAATGAATAACATAGTTGTAGTCACCAAATGAATAGTTGTTAAATACTTATTGTTGTACAATTAAGATAATTTTTTATTATCAATTAAGATAATTTTTACTTTATATCATCAATTAACTTTCTGTTTTAACAAATTAAATGTAGAAACAATCAAAATATTATCAACAGATAACCGATAACTGTATAAATTATGTATCAATCATAAGATTATCGAATAAAATTAAATGCAGGGAAAAATTTAAAAAAGACAGTATCATTTTATTTATCGACGAAAATCCAAATTTTACCGATGAACAACTAATTTTCGTTGGTATAGTTAGTCGCGAATTTACTGACGAAGCTGTCAATCCATCAACAAATATTGACGGACAAATCCTTGTCCATCTGTCACAAAATTTACTGTTTGAAACCAACGTCCTGTCGAAAAATTATCCGACACCACAAAATTATCCTTGCTAAATATAGTGACAAAAAATAAACATCCATCGATAAATTAGCAACAGATAATCTATGCTCCGTTGGCAATTTTTACTTACGGCTGTTTCTCCGACGACTTGTTCCATTAGTAAATCCGTTACAAAATTAACTTACCGACAGAAAATATACACTTTTCGTCGATAGTGACCGTCTCTAAACCCTATTTTTTTGTAGTGAATAACAAGCAAAACACACTATATATGAGTATATAAATATAGATAAATAATCGTTTATCAACAAAATTTAGTCAAAATCTATTGGCTACATTTTAATTTTGTTTTCAATCATTTGGCATGAAATTTTGCCCAGCAACATTCTGTTTTTAGCTACATTTTTTTAATGCTTTAGCTACAAATTTTTTTTTGTAGGAAATACTTTTTTTCTATGATTCATAGAAACATCACCTATAATTTTTAGCTACGAAGAATTAGTGATGCTTTATGCGACAAAACTAAAACATCACCAATAACTATAGATGACATTTTTTAAACAATTGACTATAGTTTCTTTATAGCCAATTGTTTACTTTCTTGTAGCGTATATTCATATGTAAACTCTAGTTTGTGCAATTAAATTCAACTTGCCCACTACCAAATCCAATATATTTTAAGTATGACTCTAATTCAGTTCAAGAAAAAATCTAGAGTATGAAATCCACCAAAAATGAGTTTCTAGGTAGGGCAACCTATCGCAAACATGATCATGTCCTAAGACATATAACACTCTTTATTCACATAAGGTATGAGTTTTGACACACCTATATTCTTAATCGTATCTTCTTCAAAAAATCCTTGATCACATCAACATAACCTTATTCACTCAAAAACTTACAAAAATGTTTGTTTTTTTTTCACAGAACACTAAAAAATTACATTGGTGTATATGTAAAACTATACATAATAAATACTCACTGGTTTTAAAAAATGTGAAAACCAAGTTTAATATATATTTAATTTAACCAAATATTATTCTCACAAATAGCAGTCCTCATTTTAAATCACTAGTTGATTTAGCATAAATTTTCTAGTTGGTATTCTGTGTTATTCTTAGCATTTTTGAATCAGCATATATGAATCACAATCCTAAGTACATATCACTTAATTTGTTTCAAATTAAAATAAATCCTAAGTATATAGCACTTATTGTGTTTCAAATTAAAATACAAACATCGTCATTAATAACAACATTCAGTATGAATCCCACTGCTCCGCGGGGCCTGGGGAGGTCCAATAGTATGCAGCTATCCCTAACTAGTAGAGAGGCTATTTCCAAATGACTCATATGGAAAGAGAGGAATCAAGAGAGAGAGAGAAAGAGAGAAAGAAAAGAAAAAAGAAAAAAGAAGAAGAAGAAGAAATGTGTTTCAAATTAAAATAAATGCATGAAATTTGGGTATTTGAGTACCGTGTCCATAATAGCAACTTTTGGCAGGCTACTTGTACTTGGGAGGCCTAATGACTTTTTCTTTAGATGATGAAGATGAGGGAAACTATCTATCCATGGATTAAGCATAAACTAGGTAATGGAGAAAAAACTTGGTTTTGGTTTGATAATTGGTCGGACTTAAGTCTTACATAATCTTGGGCTGAACCATTTGAGGAATAGAATCCCTTTAAACTTCAAAGTCTCACCTTTGTTATGGAATGGTGCATGACATAGACTTTTTAGAGGCTATGATCATAACATCTTGTGGAGAAACACTGTGAATCCAAAAATCTCTTTGATCACTTGGCTTGCCCTAAAGAAAAACTTCAGATTAAAAGTCAATGGCATGGAAATGTGGACTTGTGTATTATGTAAGATGGAAGTGGAAACTAGAGATCACCTATTTTTTCACTTCAAGTTTTCTAAAACAGTTTGAAGCACGATTCTTCACTTGATAGCCAATGGCACCTTCATATATGATTGGGAACAAATATTGGAATGGGTAATTGACCATTTAAAGCAGAATATGTCTAACGGTCAAATTCTAAATGTGAATTTCATTTCCACCATCTATATGATTTGGAATGAGATAACTAGTAGAATCTTCACACACAAGGAAGAAGAGAAGTACTAGCTTGCAAACAAGATTATTAAATGGATACAATTGGCTATTGTGGCTAAGAATGTTCAAAATACTCTTTCCATAAACATGATACAGAGATGGAACTTATTCTTTATATAAGCTAGATCCAAACTTAATGTTTGTAATAGATTTGTTTTAATCTTTTGATTGTACTTAATTGAGGGCTCTACAGGCTTGAACTCATTATAATGTTGTATTAGCTTCTTCTATAGTTAATACCAATTATTCTTTTTTTTTAAAGGCAATGTAAACTTCTTTTATACCTTCAGTACAAGAAAAAGCAATCAGTGATTGACATGCCTAAATCAAAAATAGCAGTTGCATGGTACGTGAGCCCGTACTGCATCACTACAGGTACTTGCTCATCTAATTTTTAGATTTCTTTTTTGATATTCTTTGAAACTTTTAAACTGTTCAAAAATATTATGTCCCTTAGGATGATATTATAATTAAAGATAATGACTTACCACTGTAAATTATCTCATAATGAGAATTATATCCCATTTAATGGTACAAAAATTGCAATTATAATACACCGATCAATGAAAATATTGAAATTCTAATACAAATGATAATTTTTGTTTGGAAATTTTGGTTGAAAATTGTTGCATATAGTTCGAATCCTCAACTATAGGGCAACCTAACGTTTTGTTTGGCTTAAATTTGTAATTTTATCAAATCATTTATTTTAAATATGCACTGCATTAATTTTTATATATTCGTAATCTTTTTTAAGATACACTTAAAAATTAGAGACAAATTCTTTGAATTCTTACAAAATAAAATAAATTATTCTGTATATACATCATATTAAAAATTGTGTTAAAGTTCATTTTGACGCGGTTGATAAAACTATAATGTATAAATAATTGTTTTTCAAATAATTTTAGACAAAACTTTATTTAAAATCATCATTTTGATTTCTTTCAAAATTATGATCTAAAAAAACAACGTATATGTGACATACACCATAAAACTTTTATACATATCGAGGACTCTTTAAGGCAATTTCATTAAAGTGTGAAACTGAATTTATAGTTCTCCACACTTACAGCGTAGCCATGGATACAAAAGTGTAGTGGACGTATTTAAATTATTTTCATTATTTACTTTAATTTTTAACTTTTGGAATATCCCTTGATAATGCGGTAAATTATAAGTTTAATTGACCTTGAATACGAACACTATAAGGCTTTAGTTCCAGTATAAGTTAAGAAACTTTCGAATAGAAGCAGAAGTGAAATATAAAATATCTTTTAAACTTGATATGAGATTAACTTATTTTGATATATATTAATACATTTGAAGAACATCTTTGAAAAATCTGAATGGATATAGTAATTTCGCAAACTTTCAGATTTTGCCGCAGTTGTTTCTAGTACAATTAAAAACCAAAAATTAAACAATCAAAAGTGAAATAACAAATCAACATCAAAATTTGTTAATACAGTTCGGCACACCTTGTCTTTGTCTGCGGGGCCCTCATCCAGCTTAATTCTTTCACTAACGATAATAGTTTTATACAAGGCTTTACTAAGTCGACACCACTCAACCCTTGACACTATCCCTCATCCTCCAACCCGTGAAAGAATTTCACACTCAATAGTACGACCGCCTCGACAAAGGCTTTTCTCAAACAATGTTTAATGAAAACAAAATAAAAATAAACAACGTAAGTGATTAAACAAAATTCAACATAAATGAAAAAACTTGAGATAAAAAACAACTCCCCTAAATATGTCGCTTCATCAACGAAAGAATGGGAAGTTGTCAACTAAGAAATCTACTATGAATCTTCGATATAGTCAATGAAACATCCCATGCACAACATCCATAAAACGTCTCAAATCAACAAATGTTTCATCACCGAAACATTAGCCTAATAGAGTTGCAACAACCAAGACAACTACTGAAGTTTTTCGCACCAAACCAACAATAAAAACTGAAGTTACAAAGTCACAAAAACTTATGAAATTTTTGCACATCAACACCAAAAATGACAGCCACAAAATTACGTGATCCCTTAACAGAAAAATTTAGTAATACCCAGAAAAACGAGATGCCCAATTACTCTCAATGGACATTCAAAATAGAGGAAACTGCAGCTTCCAAAATCACCCAAAATCAACAATCACGTAGCCACAAGAGAGATGCTAACCACACCTAAAATTAATCTACAATTGAACCCAGCTGAAGTCACACCCAAAAAGGAATTCATGGAGAAGTTCACTACTGCACACATACACACATCAACATGTGTTTTGTGAATCACTAAAGACCTATCCAACTTTTGTTCTCCACTTCACTAAGGAATCTTCACACAATTAATTAATAAAAACTGCAGCACCAAGATGGAGTAAGCATTAACGTGAAGTTAGCCCAACATCCCTTCCATCCAATTGACAACCAACGACAAGCAACTTACGGTCGTTAGTACATCCACAACGTAACCAACCAAAAAATAGCACCCATGTTGAGTCCCGTTTCTAGAACCCAACTCTTCAAAAATATCATAACTATCATCAATTCATTTTCTTGCTCTGATATCACTCATGTTGGATCCTTCTTGGCTTTGGAATCTAACTCTTGCTCTAAATCAAAGTAAACATACATACATAACTGAACTACTTAAATCTATCATTTCATTTCTTAGAACAACAGAGTTTGAAATACTTTTCTTACAGATCAAAAGCCACACTATTGGCTTATTACAAAAATACAAAATAGCAAATAAAACAACTCCTTTAGGCTCTTGAATACTTGATCTTCTAGCTATAACCTGAGGATGGGGACAGGAAGGGGTGAGCTTGAAAGCTCGTGGGTAACAGTTTAAAAAATAAGGTAAGAAAAAACCTTGAAAACATTTTTCTTGTCTTAGAAAAACTTTCTAAGAGTTTATAATCACATGTTCCTTAGGCTTTCAGCCAAAACATTTATAACTTATATTCAATGTAGAATATCATGTGTATGTGAATCATGAATGCATCACTCATATCAACTTGTCATAAATCACATAAGCACATCAGAATGGTTCGGGTGGGTCCAAAACAGAATATACTAACGCAATCCCACATAATGGTCTTACGTAGCCGTGAACTTATGGGAGTCCACGAAGGAGCTCCATGCCATTTGTGGGCAGGCGGGAGAAGCCTTTAACTTGGTCAACATGCACGTGACTTAACTTAGGGGACCACCACAAACCCACATAATACATAGGTTTCATAATCTTATAAGCTTGATGCCCACAAAGGCGCATTCTCTTGAAAACTTGCTTTTCATATACTTGACGTATATCTTGAAAATCATTCTTGAAGACATACTTTTAGAACCATGCATCTTTTTCAAAAATATCACTTTCATGGTCTTTTCCTTTTTGAAAATCACCACTCAAATCATGTAACAAACATATAGCAAATTTCACAATTTATTCATGAACAATAATGCAGCACTTATGATGTAAATGAAATCAGAAAATTTATTTGATTTAAAGAAAAACAGTAGTGGCTTATAGATTTTATCATAAACATGTACCCAACTTGATTTCCTTGCTCAAAAAGCTTCTTTTCTTGTTCCTCTTGCCTCTCTTGATCCCTTTATTCAATAACAAAAATTTCGCTCAATAGGGTTTTCAATTAAAAATCCCTCACAGCATAAACACTAAAATTGGTTCCAAAATACTTAAACCCAAACATTTTCTAAACTTCATGAACTGAAATTCTTTCAAAAACCCAAAAGTTTCAAAATGATCTTACCTTCATTCTTCACCAAATGAAAGGATCTTTAGCTCAAAGGGAAGCTCTTCTCTTCCTCTACCTTTTTCGATTCTTGAACAACTCCAAAATTTCTCTTGAAGACTAAGAAAAATTAAACCCTAGCTTGTTTCTCTTGTTTCTCTCCTTCTCTTCTTCTCTTCGGATTTCTCTCTCTTTTTCTCTTCAATTTTCGTTCTTCTCTCTTCTTAAAATGCAAGACAACACTTCTTCCTATTATATCCTTAATGAGTGAGAAATATCCCATTTGCCCTTCCATTTATGCCTTATGTCTTTTTATGCTTAAGTGTCTTGCCAACAATACCTTTGAACATTCTGACATAACTCTTTCTTCTAGAAAAAATTTTCCTCATTGTCTTAAGTTTCTAATAACACCAAAATCAATCCACTTGGTTCAGAACTCTAAAAGTATTGCCCCAAACATTTTCAGACTGTTCTTATATTGAAACAGTACACTATTCTTAAATTCCTCTCGTTTATATTCTTCCAACCGATACCCTTACCTTGATTCAATAAATCCTTTTCAAAACAACATCAAAAGCTATAACTTTCATGGAGAGGTAGAAAATGTAATCGGAATCCATTGGTCTAAGATTCACCTCATTTGGAGGTCAGATGATACAGCTATGGCCGAAAGAATCAAACAAGGTTTAGAATCAAACAAGATTTGGTCCCCAATCATATTGAACCTATTCGGGACAAATGACATAACTTGCTCTAGAGATATCAGATCAAGTTCATTCTTAGATGGTTCGAAAGAGGACTTCAATATCTACAACTTCCATAAAGACCTTGAAAACAAATTCTATCATTTGAAGGGTCAAAAATGGACCAGACAATAGGATCGGACGAAACCAAACGAAAAAGCAGATGAATTGGGAAAATTGTCATAATTTTCCCTAAAGATATTGGATTAAGATCATCTTAGTATGGTTCGAAAGAGGATTTCAAGATCTACAACTTTTGTGAAGACCTTGAAGACAAATTATATCATCTGAAGGGTCAAAAATGGACCAGACGATAGGATCAGACGAGACCAAACGAAAAAGCAGACGAATGGAAAAAGCAGACGAATTAGGAAAATTGCCCTAAATTTCCCCACAGATATCAGATTAAGATCATCTTAGGATGGTTCGAAAGATAATTTCAAGATCTACAACTTTTGTGAAGACCTTGAAAACAAATTCAGTCATCTAGAGGGTCAAAATTAGACCAGATAATACAAGATGAATAGTGCACAAAAGAAGTAGAAGGTCAACTATAGAGGAAGCAGAAAGCAGACGGAGCAGAAAGGCAGACGAAGCAAAAAGTAGACGATAGCAAGAAACAGACAAAGCAAAGAGGCAGACGAGGCAAAGAAACAGACGAAGCAACGAGGCAGACGAAGCAAAGTCAACTTAAGACGATGCAACTCTTAAGACGAAGCATAGTCAACTTAAGTCAAAGCAAAGTCAACTTAAGACGATGCAACTCTTAAGACGAAGCAGAGTCAACTTAAGATGAAGTAAAGTCAACTTAAG
>JAOTBA010045655.1:0-13775 GCA_025629845.1 Erythroxylum squamatum
GAAAAAAGTCAAAAAGCAAAAGTTGCTAGGAGTCAGGTCAAATGTCGACCAAACTCCGGCTCCAAGGCCTTTGTAGCCATACGGCATGAGATTGTGAGTTATTATCTTTTTAATTATATTTTCTTTTATTGACATTTCAAATTTTATAATAAATATTACTATTTATATATTTCTATACAACAGAGTGACAGAGACGGAGAAGAGTGTGACCGGATGAAGTTATGGTATCACACTCATTATGATGAAAGAAAAGATCAATGGACAACTCCTGAATGCAAAGAAAAATGGGTGAGTACATAGTTTATTTATAAATATTTCTTAAATCACATTGTGTATGTAATTAATTCTTTACTTTTTCAGGACTTAATGTGTCACGAATTGACACATTCAACTGAACAAGGTCATCCGATGACAGTGGATGAAGTGTGCGACAAAGTCCTGGGCACCAGAACAGATTACATTGTTGGCATGGGAATGGGGCCTCGACCACAAGGGAAGACTTCAGTCAGAAAGAGACTTCGAGACGAATTAGCGGAGTCCAAGAAGGTTAATGAGGGCTTACAGTCTAAAGTCGATGAATTGACCAAAAAATTTGAAGAAATGCAGGATAAATTAACTACCGAAGTCGAACAACAAAAAAAGGTCTTGGAACTTTTATGTTCTACACATAATATTCGCTTAGAATAGATAAGTACTCATACTGATATATTAAACACTTATGACATATTGTTTATATTAATTACTATATTATGACATGTTTGGGAATTGAAATTATATAATTCATTGTCTACATGTATTAAATTCTTGTTATACATTATTAATCATTCGCAAATTAATGATGTACTCAACAAATTGATGAATTATTAAATAAAAAATTCCATATATAATATTAAATAGTTATTAAATAAATAAGATTTAATAATTTTTTAAATATTAATTATTAAATCAAAATAATAATTCAATTAAAAATAAATTTTAAAACTATATTCGGATTCAAATAAAATTTGAAATTTAATTTTAATAATTCTCACAATTATTATTATTTTCGGAAGAATCACACAAATTTAATTATATAAAATTGAAATTTTATTTAAATAAATTTATTTTAATATATTTAAATAAATAAATTTTCAAACTAATAATCGGCGACGTTTAATCCCAAACGTCACCGATTGTCAAGCTACAACGACGTCTAATAAACGTCGCACAAAGCGTCAGGGTTTCTACAACGTTTACTCCAGACGTCGCCCATTCCCTTAAGCTTTTATGACGTTTTTCAAAATGTTGAAAAATAGGCAAGGTTTCCTCGACGTTTTTCACAAAATGTCGCCGAAACCGTTTCCTTACTCCACCTTTAATGACGTTTGTTGCGACGTTTTAAGAAACGTCACAAATGACAATCTACGACGTTTTTTGAACATTTGTGACGTTTTTAAAACGTCGCTGAAGGGGTATTTTTCTTGTAGTGATATCTGCTTCTTACTACAAGTAACGACTCTTATACTTGCGATCTTTAGCGTAAAATATATAGTTTGTTTTTGCAATCAACAATATTCAATTTGATAAGTATGCAATAGCAAACAAAGCCTATTATTGGATCAAGGAGATACTAGTTGCTCACCATACCAATGAGGATCTAAGTCATCCCATTAAAAGAAAACGGAGGCTAGAGTGATATAGTTTTATATTGGAATTGAATGTATCTGAATAGTACAATGATGGTCTCCTTTGACTAAATAGCTTTATAATTTTGACTTGTCTATCTTTATAGGCTTTAACGAAATATTTTAATTTTAAAAAACATTGTAATAGAAAATACATAATCCCAGATTATCAAATCTTGAAGCTCTTAAAATATATTGTAAGACAAAGCCCCACATGTTCAATGTAAACATGGGAGACTGTATGAGAAAACCCCCAACATATATGAACTGATATAGATTCTTCAGTTTCTGTTCTTTCTACGGGCAGTTATATCTGAATCTTCTCAGACTTTCTCTTTATGTATGTCCAAGAACTTCCCCGCTAACCCCACTTCCACATGAAGGTAACATCAGTAATAACCAGAATTGGAAAAGGAAAGAGAAAGAAATGCTTCCTCACCGTGAGGCAAAAAGAAACCAAACCACATCCAATAAATACTGTGACTCGTGTTAATGAAGTCACCCCTGTAGTGGTTGATTTGTATAAATAAGTGGCAAGTAGGGATAGGCTAGTAGATTTATGCAATGTGTCTCATGAAAAGAACTGAAGACTGTTGGAATCCATTGACAAATTTCCCACTTAATAAGATTTTGTCATGTCATATGCGTATGTGTACACACATGTCTCTCTTCTATATGTCTTTTCAGTTTAAGTGTTCTTTGTAGCAGTTTAAGTGTTTCACTTTAGTATCAACCAAAGCACATTTAGTTTGTCTTATTGATTGACTCTAAGTCCCTCATCCCAAACACATGTCACGGGCTTTCTAGTGTGTATTGTCTCCATTTTATATTATTAGTTGCTCTTTAGCTGGATGGAGAGCCTAGTAATGATTTTTATTTGAAAATTCTTAGCCATTTCTAGGCTGTGATCTAGGCATTAATAACATGCAATTAGCAGTATAATAATGGATTATTAAATTGAGAAGATGAGAGAGGAAGAGTCACTTCACATGACTTAAAGCTAACTCCACCCAACTTCCACCTTCGGTATTATTAAAAGGAAGCAGGTAGTGTCACTTGGAGTACATGGAAGGGTTTAATTGAGTCACACCTACAATGTTTGGATTGTTTAAACAATGCTTTGAAACATATCTATGAAAAGGGATATCCAACTTGAAAACTAAGTTACATTGTTACCAGCTTTCTAAAATTTTTAATGCTTTCTAGATCCTTTAAAAAATAATTGTTTCAAAAAGAAACAAAAGGGTGATTAGAAAGTTAATGGATTTCTAACATGATACATGATCATGTCTGAAATAAATCTTACATTAATTAATGTTTCATAGACCTTCATTGGTTGTTTTTTTCCTTGATAAGCACAACTTGGTGGACCATATTCAGGATTCGGGTGATCTTTAAAACGATAATATCGGCATCACTTCAATCAACAAGAAAGTAGAACATGATTGAGGCTCCTAAAAGTGTTCTAATATTTGATCGTGGAAAGCATCGTAAGAAGAAGAAGAAATAAAAATATATATTATGCTGTGAGAAACCTTTTGATTTCTTTTTTATTAAATTGTTAGCGTAATTCGACTTTTATTCGTAGTAATATTTGAATATTAGATATTAATAATTAATTGTATTTTATAAAATTTTATTTATAAACTAGATTTTATGTATTAATATATTTTTTATTATTAAAATCAATATTATTATTTGAAATTGACTATTTTATATTTTATAAATAACTATTTTAAAAATGAATTTTATATATTTTAAGAAATTTTTATCTTAAATATATTTATTGAATAATTATAATTTTATTTTATTTTATTTTTATTATCAAAGAAAATTTTTAATTAATTATAAAAATAAAATAATTAAATAATTCTAGTCAAATAATAATTAAATAACATATTAAATTAATATCAAATTAGATTATAATGAACATTTTAAAATAGAAAATTAATATTATTTACAAATTATAAAAACTGAGAAACAAAAAATTAAAATTCAATCAAACAAATTCTTTGCTAAATTTAGAAACAGAAGATAAATAATAATAATAAATCACACATCAAATAATCCCTTAGGAAACAAGGCAATTGTTTCACCCGCACACTTTTATGTGCGTGTGGGTGTGGGTGTCCAAATGCAATGCCCCCGAATTTGCAAATGTGGTGGTCCCAGTGTGACCAATGTTTTGTGTGGGCCTATCAAGTTCTGTTCCAAAAACAAAGAAAAACCAATTGGGTGTACCTCCCATGTGTCACCCTCTATTAGTGGAGAAATCCTTGCGCCTGTGTTTACCCACCCTCTAACAATTCGTATACTTGTAGCCTTAGACATGGTATCTAGGTAGTACCCTCGTCTAGCTTCTTCTTCTTCTTTTTTGAGCGATACATAGTTATCTCCAAAACACGAATAGACGCCCGCAAGTTGTGTTAATCTTCCTGAAGTCATAATTAAATTATACATTTTTATTGTACATATCGATGGAACTTCTATCCGTAAGGACCGATTTACTTCTTCCGAGTAGCCTAGAAAAGGAAATTTATGAAGAGCTGCCTGTTTCTTAACCAATTTCTTCACTAAAATTTAAATTCATTAAATCCATGTGAGAAATGAACTCGTTCAATTGCTTAGTAAGTTGGATCTTTTAGAGTTCTATTTATGTCAGAATTGATTGAACACCAGTGGGACATCTAATGACGCATTGATGTACAAGCCTTTAATTGTACTTGGACACAACTGGTCCCAACTACCATAATATTTGTATGCCAACTCTTAAATCTCTTGTGCAATTTTTCTTTTAGGTGTCTTTCTGTCTGAGTGAGACCAAGTCCTTCCTAAGCCCCATTAGCGGTTGATAGCGTCCCAGTTTGCGGGTTTTTCTAACCTTCCCAAGAGTGAGAAAGGCCTAAAGGACAAGATCATTGGATCCAACATAATAAACCAAAAAGGTGCTTTGATTAGCTTTAGTAAAAAAAAAAAAATTCCTAGACCATCGATGATCATAATCTAATAGACTTAATCTGTATGCCTTAACAATTATTTCAAGCCTCCTCTATAACCCCATTTCAGAGACCTAAAGATGGGTCCACCACCAAATGATGCAGAAAATGGGTCATTACAAGTACCCCATTTCTTTTCCCCAGCTTACACAACTTTTTTTGAAAATTGAAGAAAAAGGACTAGCAGACGCAGACCCATATGGCATATGCATATACTATATAATTATATAAATCAACTATCGGGCTGCTAAGGCAAAATATAATTACCTTGACTTTCCGAAGCCTACGCGTAGGTCATATTAACCTCATGTGTGTGGATTGGAATTTGCCACCTGGGGTTATCTGAACTAGCACTAATCATGATTAATCATCGAATCTAACGGTCTAAAAAGAGCAAAAGCTTTCAATTCATGAGTTGGATTCGTAGAGATTGATAGAAGATTTTCTTACACGGGAAATTTTGACTAAGCTGAAGAGGGACTTTGAATAAGAAAATAAGAGAGCAGGAGGACGAGGAGACAAGGTGGGCCATGATAGGAGTTGTGATGAAGACTTGGGAAAGAGCTTTTGATCTAATAATACACATTAGTATTCATGGTCGCCAAGTGGGGTTTTACCAAAGTTAACAATTAAATTAGTTGTCTCTCTATCTCTCTCATAGTTAGTAAGATTCGGAAAGATCTCTCCAAAAACGAAAGAACCCATTTTAGTGATATAAATTTCAACGTCAATCACGCAAACATCCTAGACAATCATCCATCATCAGCACGTAATGGTGGGGCTAAACTCATAGTTGTAAGCACCTGAACGTTCACTAGTTCACATGTGTTTCAACGAGTAGTTCCAGTGGCATCTGTCCCATCCTGTGTACATTATCTCACTATGCAATGTCATAATTATAAAACAAATATATAGACACAAGGATTATGCATACTACAGATATACCCTTTCGAACACTTTCTGCTACAAAATATGGAGATAATTATAGTCCTACCTGAAGAAAGCTTAATACCAAATGAATTTAGTGATTGACTAATCGAGGAAGTTAAAATATCTCTTAATTTTGGGTAAAATATTTAACTTGTATTAATTGTATGAATTGAAGTACTTAAAAAGATTAATTCCCCTGTTGACTTTAGTTCACAAAACAAGAGTGCGCGCGCGAGAGGAAAGGTTTTGCAAGATCACGTGAAACACGAGTATCTAAGGATAGATACGCACGATAATTAGATGGTGACACGTGGGCCATCAAGAAGTGAACAGAGGGTGGGACGGCGTTAGATCTTGAATGTATCTGTTATAGAAGTCTAGGATCTACTTGGGGATACCAGATACTCTTTATGTCTGCATGCATGCCGGTTTTGACTTTGTTTATGCGGAGTGGTGTCGGCTCCTCGGATTGAGTCAGACTCAACCTTGAGTGGAACAGAAAACATTGGTCCAATGAGGTGATTTCTTACTACAGTCCAATCTGGAGATTATATTTTGTAAATAACAATTACTGTATTTAAACATAACCTAATTATTGTTGGGTTACTACTAAAATTCTGTTGAAAATAATCAAAGGAGGCCGTAAAGTAAAGATATGAAAGTATTTTGCTGATTTATTAGGTTTTAAATGAATGTTCATGCGAAGAAACTCCCGTATGCAGTACATTTTATTAAATATCTAATTGAGTTATTAAAAAAACATTGAAAGAAAGAATCAATGGACATGGTTTTAGTAAGTTGCCAGCATTCAATTGAAGAACTTTTAAGATATAAACAAGTAATAGCGAAGCAAGAGGCAGAACTGGTGTTCTACTTCCCCAGTGAGGAAGCCGGAGGAGACAAGGGGAAGATGAAGATTGAATCAAGTATTTCTCATGGGGAACTGGTGCTCGGTTGAAGTTTTCATCTCTCGTCTTTTAATATATATACATGTATAGGGAAGATGAAGATTCATAATCATTATAATAATGTAAATGAAGCTGGCATGAGCACTATAGTAGAAAGGTAAGTGTCATGAACAAAGTGGTTAAGACTTGTCCGTATGCTGTGAGTTGCGTATTATTTAGCCAATCCCTCTTTAGTTGATCAAACAAATTTGTTAACCACGAATAGGTTTCCAATTTCTTAACTCAATAACACTTTTCATCATCGCTCAAGTACTGAAAAGCAATTGAAGTGGCCCAGATCATCGCAAATTTTCTAACCTAATAGTAGTACAAGAGTTTTGATAGAACCCTTCAAGGAATCTCTTTCAATAGTCTTTGCTTTGGTTGGAGAATCATTGTACTTGAGACCAGATTTGTGACTAATAAATACTATTTAGTGTAGGGGGACCATTAAAAGAGTCTTACTAGTCAACAAATTGAATGGCTCATACGAATAATTTTGATCTTTAATTCAAGTTTTTATTTATTATCTAATCATAAAGCTCCCAATCAAATCAATGGACTAATTAACCTCAATCATTTTATGCACATTCTTCCTCGTTAGCATCATCCACCATTTTACTGGATTAATAGAATGAAGATTTTAAACCCCATCCCTGCAATTCCAAAATATTTAAATTAGTGCTGATGGAACTAAGCAATGGTAATAGGCATTAAGTAATGATGAAGTAATAGAGGAATACTATTCTATTTGGGTTAACAAACAGAGGGGGAATTATTGTTGGGTTTATCCGTCAAAACGTGCATAGCAAGATTAAATTATATCTATTTACCAAAAAAAGATTAAATTATATCTGAGAAGTGCAATGCAAATTGCAAAGCCTATAGGCCCTGGAGTGAAATACCATCACAGTCAGTCACACACACTCGTTTCCTATTCACATATTAACGTTAACATAAGAATAAGCACTCTCCTTGCCTTGGGATGTCCGCAAACAGCGGACGCGATCTCTCTTCCTACTCTTACTGTTTATCCAATCTCCTTTCTTCGTTACCCTTTCTCTCTCTTTCAATCATCCTTTAAATATCTATATATACCCCACTCATGCAAAACTTCGCCACTTGCGCGTTGTGTTGAGACCATAAACGCAGTACACCATACATTTCCCACTTTTGCTACTTCTCTGTTCCAGTGAAACAAAGGTGTTTACTGTGTGTAGGGCTTTAATGGCCGAGCTTGACTATCAAACAAAGCCAACTTCCACAACCACTCGCTTAAAACTCTTTGGCTTCAACGTCTCAGAAGACGAAGACCTCACTGCTGACTCCATCAACAAAGTAGCTTCATCTTCGAGCTCACCGGACTCCACTTCCTTCCCCTCCGGAGCTACCCCAACCGCCACCTCCGGTGAAAACAGAAAATACGAGTGTCAGTACTGTTGCAGAGAATTTGCCAACTCACAAGCTCTTGGGGGCCACCAAAACGCTCACAAAAAGGAAAGGCAACAACTCAAACGAGCCCAAATGCAGGCCACCAGAAACGCGGCCGCCGCCGCCGTGTCGTTCGGCGGAAATCCAATGATCTCCGCCTTCGCTCCTCCGCCCCATCTCTTGGCACCGTCGATGGTTGTCCCGACGGCCGGAGCTCCTCCGTCGTGGGTTTACTTGCCACCACGGGGAACGCCGCCGTTTCATGTCTCGCATGGGTGTGTTTTTCCAGGAGGTGGAGGCGGTGGCGGGAGGGGTGTGGTTGGGTTACCGTATGGTGGAGGTGTAGGGGATTTCAGTATGTCCAGTGGTGGATCACCGCAGAGTAGGGGTCATCAGAATAGAGTGGAAGATCACAATGGACCGGCGTCGTTGAGTAGATTCTCGAAAGGGGAAGGTGGGCCCACTTTTGACGATGCTTTGGGTTTGGATTTACATCTTAGTCTAGCTCCGGCTGGACCGTGAAATTTGTCCTTTAAGTTACAGCTTCTACATACATATGATGTACATTTTCCCTGTAGTTTATATATTATTTATTTATTTTTCAAATCTGGTGGTTGATTACCATTCTTCTTCTTCACTGAAAACTTTAACCTCTTATCCTTAGCAAGGCCATGCACTTTTGAGTCGACCATCAGCGACAACCAATCTATATTCTTATATAATGCTTCTAGTTCTCTTTCTGCTCATTTTTCTTTTCCATATAGTTATTTTTCATCTAGCTACATGTTGAAACTTAGAAATAAACATATTCATCCCCACGTAACTACATTATGTTCAAGTTTAGTAGCACTATATATAATTTTGATATAGGGAGGGAGAAATTGAGAAAGGAGATTTTACGTAGAAATTTAGGCAGAAGAAGTGGATTGCACAAGCATTCAATTATTTCAAGACTTGATTTTATAATCTTTGTCTTCATACTTTTGGAATATGTAGTTTTCTTTAAGCAGTGGTAATTCATGAATTAACCTTTGGTTATCCCGTATTACACATCTGTATGGATTTTAGGAGAGAAAAAACTAATTTCTGATTATATGTAGATCGATTGCTCTTAAAATTTCTATTCACTTTGTACAGCATGCATCTCTGAATATCTGCTACTGGGTTGTAAGTGTATGCCTTTCAAATATATGATCAGAGTTGCATTGGCAGAGATGCATAAAGTATTTAATCATTAATTCGATTATGCATCTAATTAAATAAGTACGTATAACTTCATATTTAATTTCTAACTTTTGATTTTTTATTATAAATTATAATCATTAATTTTAAGTTGAGACAGCCATTTTGAGCATGTTCGTGAGCAATCATTTTTGCTTCCTATTCGACGCAATCCTTTTTATTCCCCTTATATTGGACGAGCTTAAAACATGCGTTGATCCAGCTATGATCAATGTAAAGTAAGATTTGGAATTTCATGCACCAGGTGGGTGTCCAAAATATATAGTTGTTAGAATGATCAGAAGCTGTTTCCGGTGGAGAAAGTTCCAAGTTTGAAGCTACCCGGCCCTATTAGTCATAGCTAGCTCATGCAGTTGTTACATCAGGAACTTCCACAGTTTCATGTTTCATTATTTTTCTTCTCGTACAAATGATTTGGTGTGAACTGTACTTCCAAATTAGTTGAAAAAACCAGAACATGATTTAATTTACGGTATTATTTATAAATTGTTAAAGTGAAACATACTTATTAGGCATACTCTAATATTCTGACAACTTAAACACAATTAATTGTAGTGAATTAATCTCTTATTGTTAGACGTACGCAACATATGTTTTAAAAAGAGTATTAATTGATGATTATGGATTAATAAGAAGAAGTTTTATTACCACAAATAATTTCGATTGACAAGTTAGAAATGATATAAACTTCGATCCTAATTCATTTGATTAATTTGTGAGGTCTCGTAAATTCTCTCAAAATTACCAGTTTGAATCCAATTTTTCTGGTAACTATTAAAAGAAGTGCAAAATTAGGTCATCTATGATTTAATCACAGAACATGCGTGGAATTTCGTAACCATTAAAATTGATTAACCCTTCTTTAATAATGATGCCAATCTCTTCCAATATTGGAAGATCGTGTATATTATTTATTCTCGCTTTGCCCAAAGATATGTACACAATACAACTCCAATGGGCCCTGTCCTGTTGAAAACATAGCATGAGAAAGACAAAAAAGGAACCCAAAATGATTCCTTAGTAGAAAGAATCAGAGGGGAAAAAATGAAACATCATTTTGTTTTGAGGAAGGTGAGATATCATTTACGGAAACTCTATCGTCTCCAGAACTCCAACTAACACCTTGATAGCTTTTGTTTGGTGCCTTCTTGTCACCCCTTTGTGGTGATGCAACGTGGGACCACGCACATGCATACCAATTCTTCCACCAGCTGGTTGGATTGGATAATTAAGCTGACATTTCTCTCTAGGTTTCAAGTCAAACAATATGATCTATCGCTGTCTTGCAACTACAAAATGCTGGATCTTTTAACCTATTGGGTTAGTTGCTGTCCAAACATGCAATCACCATAGAAAGAATTTGTTGAAAAATAGTGAAAGCAGTGAATTATACTGAATATGGGAGGTTCTTTACATATCAGCAACTGGATGCCTTGTGAGTATTATAGGTCTTACGTGTAGTTACTGAAACAAGATAAGGCAACTCTCAAGACATACACTGTTTAAATCTTAACTCTCATACTCATAGGCTTTAATCAACTTTTTAAGCACCTTATAGAACGGTCAATAAAGGGAAGGGATAACCCAAGGCAACACTTTCAAAATGAAACCCTTTTTTCGGTGCAAAGTGTAGATCTTTTACGTGTCAACATATATCGCAAGGTCGGTGCTTTATCTTGTGTATGGTGCATATAGGCTGGTTATATATCCAGCTTTTGAGAGGTGCAAAGATGGTGTCCGATTTTCCTTGGTAGCGTACAACTATTAGAAAGGATATTAAACTGTTTTTGCTTAAATATTAGGTGCTTTGTTATTTCTTATCATGCTTTTTGTCTGAAGCAAATAAAAGGTGCAGAAGCACAATCTATATACATTTGAAAACTTGTGCACTTGAAGGAAAGGTGCTTCTTTGTACTTTTTTTTTTTTGGTTGACATATTGAGTACATTGCAAAATACATCCATTGGTGGCAGTTGAGGTAGAGCTAAGAAAGTTGAAACTCCATTCCCACAACTTTTGCCGCCTTAAACTTAATACTTGGGACCCAAAACTAACATTTTGCTTCCTATTGATGCCCTAAATTGATGTGGATATGCACTTCCAAACAAACCAATTGGGTCTCTTTCTCGTAAACTTGGTCATCGTAGTGGGTGTCATAATCCAATGAGTTTATTCTATATTATATACATTATGGCCAAAGTTAGGGTTTCAACTATCATTTCATTCCTTTTCATCCTCATGTTCCAATCAAGTGTTAGCATTGTTTTCATTGCTCGGTCACGGTGATCCAATCAAGACTTTGTCCATTTCTATCTTCTAAGTGGTTTGCGCATACAAACATGATTGATCCCCCTCATCAAACTCTCTTCAACACTAACCATAACCATGGACCATGGAATAGTGTTCTCAATAAGGCAAGTGATTATAATTAATCCAATTGCTTGATCCCTTTAACTTAAGGAGAACTTGTTGGAGAAGCTTTCGAAGATGATCTACCCCATTCAACTTACTACTGAATCACAAATATCCCTCAATAGACTCCAAGGTATTGGTCACGTAAGAATTTATATTGCAAGAAAATGATCTTGGGGCATTATTTGGCATGAATAAGATTTTTAATATCTTATCTTATGTGAAATCCAATTTTAATGCTTTTCTTTTATATCTAATTGAACATTTAAGATAAAAAGGTCAAATAAGGAGGTTATAATAACATATTACCCAATGTTTCATAGCACTTAAGTTCATAACATTATAAAGGTAAACAATTAACTTCTTATTTAGACTACTTTAAATTTTAGTGATGTGATGCATACTTTCCATCTAAGAATTGAATTTGTGTGTAATAGTACTAGAAAATAAATAAAAGCATTCTAAAACAATAGAATCATACTATATTCCAAAGTAACCTATTTAAACTCTTTTTATTAAATTGACAATTCGATATATTTGAAACAAATTTATAAAGGATAATATATTCAAAAGTATCTATTTTTTTAATTTTTTTAATTTAATGCTTAAGGTTTTAAATTTTTTAATTGAGTAATCATCCTTTTAAAATCTTAACAATTCAGTTCAAAAGGTTATCTTTGATGATGTGACTCATCTATTAAATGCCTTATGGATATCTATCTATTAGCCACATCAGTAAAAACTATTGTTTTGAATTAAATTATTAAAATTTTAAAATGTTAGTCACTTAATTAAAATTTTAAAATTTTGCACATTGAATTTAAAAAATCTAAAAATGTTGAATACTTTAGGATTTATTATTCCTAAAATTTTTATTAATAATAATTCTCCTTTTATTATGTTGTTAGATTTAAGGTAATTAAAATGATACTTTTTTGCAATTGTTATGTAAAACATTTATTAGAAAATCAGATTGCCTGTGAGAATCCCAATTTTCAAAAGTTGATGAATTTTAATGTTCTATTTATTGATAAATATCTCTCTTTTAGTTTTAAATGTCAAAAAAGAGTTATACATGTGTGTGTGTGTTTGTTTTTGATAAATCATAATTTTATAAAGAATAAAAAGTTATATACAAGCAAGAGATACCATAGGTGATCTCTTAACATGCAAAAAATCATAAATGCATGCAACTAAATGCCCTACCATCAATTGCTCCTACTAAGCCCTGCATGATAGAAGTAACCAGTATCCTGCCAGAAGAGAAGCACAATCTGAAAAAAAAAGTAACAAGATCAAGCTAACCAATTCCCGCAAATGCCTAGTTATTTGCCGAGCCACAATACATCATCAAATACCGCACCATGTCAGCAAATGCCCAGAAATACAATAGCTAAACCACAGTCCAATCAAATAGAAGATCAAGACATCAAAAAACATGCTAATCTAAATTCATAGTCTCAGTTATACATGTGTTGTTGTTGTTGTTGTTGTTGTTCTTCTTCTTCTTCTTCTTCTTCTTCTTCTTATTATTATTATTATAAAAGGTGACCCTTTTAAAAATCCCCATACTAAACTAAACCTTAACAAATAACCAGCTAACATTCTTCCTTTGTGGTCTTTGTTGATGTTAACAATACGAGGATGATTGACTAAAATAATCTATTGCATGGTTCAATAACAAAATCCTTTTTATATCATTTCTTACTGGGTGCTAACTCAAATTTTGTTCCAAAAAAAATACTGTGTTTAATTAGGATTTGCACCTACTTAATGCTAATTAGATACAATCCCTTCAATAATCATGTCATTAATAAATGCTATAAAACTTGATTTTATTCTATTTTTATCCGACATGATGGTATACTCATTCTCATGTTTGTCTTAGTTTTAGAGATTCTCACTTACTGGGCTTCAAACTTATCAAACTAGCATATCTTTACTCCAATCCAATTTGTTAAATCTCTCTTTTGACGTGGTACACTACAAGAAAATAAGTCATTTTGCGTCGTTTTAAAAACGTCGCAAAAGGTCTTAAAAACGTTGCAGAAGAGAATTTGCGACGTTTAAAAAAACATCACAATAGACGTCGCGAAATATGGTGTAGGCAAAAGTTTTCCGCGACGTCTTTCATAAAACGTCGCAAAAAATACC
>JAOTBA010045689.1:0-13773 GCA_025629845.1 Erythroxylum squamatum
ATTATATAGAGTTCGAGACGACGGCAGAACATGATAAAATATTAATTGTCAAGCACGAGGAAAGTTCAACATGATCTTCAACATGATCTGGCAACATTAGGATTTAAATGTTCGGCCTTAATTTTTCCAAAACGAGGACAAGGGACTGCGGAGAATTCATAGTGCAATCACAAATGTGTGTCTCTAGAGTTGTCTTTCTATTTCCTCTGGATTTAATACGAGATTCCACAGTGACGAGGTCTGGAGGGCTATTCTAGCCGGCCATAGACGGTTTCTACATTTGACCCCTGCAATTTGCCATAGCTATATGATTCAACTTCTATTTCTTTATCGCCTTTTCTTTTTCCCTTGCTAAGCAATTTAACTTGACAAGTTAAAAAAAAAGTAGCAGACTAAACCAATTTTACTTCCAAAACAGTCAAAAGATATGGTGAGATGAAAACAAAAAGAAAACAGCTTCATTATGGTATAAGACTAGCTTCATTCTCTTCTAGTTAAAAATAAAACTGCATATTACTAAACCCCCTCAGACTCTCAGCGGAATTTTTACTAGGTTGTTATTATATATACGTATTTCTTCTCTTATGTATTTGATTAATCAACTAATTTAGTTCTTAATTTGTGGATTGGTTTTTCAAGCTAGATGTCTCTACAATAGAGCCTTCAGGTCGAACTCAACTATGCATGTAGGCTTAAGAGAGCCTAAAAACTTAAAAAATATATAACATTAACATTAACATTTGTTACTAAATAATGCCAGAAGATAAAAATGTATAAGCGAATACAAATTACTTTTCAATTGGGAACATCCATCCAAATTGAATTGGTCCATAAAGTTTTGCCTCCTATGGCAAGTGAATTGCCAAATGCACCATAACTTTAAAGAATGATGGCCAAAAACTAGTTTAAGCTTACATAGAATCAAAATTATGTATGTTTCCATTTTTTCATGATCTTCTAGTTTTTGTATCTTACGACATAATTGATTTAAAAATTACCCAATTGTGTCAAAAGGTATAGATACATCCTTTGGCAGAAACTCATATATTCTAACAAAAAGTAATCGTTACAGAAGTACATGACAATCGTGACTTTTTGATCCAAAAACTTTTCTCTCGATAGCATTGGCACAACGTGTTATATTATAGGCATATCCATCAAGAAACTTAACTAATTTATGAATTTGACAAAAAGTTTGTTTATCCTTTTTTGACATGATGTAACTTACACGTGAAATGATGTATGACTCATCATCTCTCCTTTTCAAATGTAAATCTTTTCTTATATTCATGTTTTCTAAGTCTAATCTAGCCTTAATTGTGTCTTTCAATTTGCCATCAATCCTCATCAAAGTATCTAAAATATTCTCACAATTTTTTTTCAATATGCATAACATCAAGATTATGTCTCAATAGAAATCCTTCTAATATGGCAAATTAAAAAATATGCTTTTTTTATTCTAATTAAAATCAAGAAAATTTTGTTTTCGTTTTCTATTACTTAGATGTTTGTCAGGTATGAACTCTTGCAAATGTGATAATTGATCACGCACATCATCACCTGATAAGTGCAAAGGAGCTTCACTATGTTCTCCTTTATCATTAAATAATTTGCTTCTCCGTCATCTATGCCCATGTTCCAAGTAATGATAATGCCTCATATAAAATATTTTAATTTGTAGCCTCATTGAATGAGTTTGATGGTTTCAAATAAGACAAGCCATATACCTTTAGTACCCTATCCAAACAAAATATCATACGCTGGAAAATTATTTACAGTCCATAAAAAACCACATGCATTTTAAATTTTCCATCTTCTACAATATCATAAGTTTCTAATTCAACATCTTAGAGACATTGTCAATTAGTGATTGCATGTATATGCCAATATCCTTATCAGGAGCTATAGGTCCTGGAATCAGTAAAGAAAATAAGAAAAATGGCTCCTTTATACACTTTCGTAGGGTAAATTATATGGCATAAGAATTACCAGCTACATGTTATAAAAAGTACTCATAATACCAAATGGATTAAATCCATCGGAGGCTAACCCAAGTCAAACATTACGACAGTCCTATACAAACCAAGCAAACTTCCCATTAAAGTCTTTCCATGCCTTTGAGTTTGTCGAATGACAAATAACGTTATCATCATGCGTTTGTTTTTATGCCACCTTATATCTATGCTATTTTTATTGGCATAAAAAGCCTTTATAATCATGGTTTAATATGGAAGTATCTCAATATTTTATGAGTTATCTTTTTCCCTTTTCCATCATCCACTTGCCACCTAGATGCACTATAAATAGGACATTCTTAAAGATCTTTAAACTCCTTCCAAAAGATAGCACAATCATCCTTACAAGTATGTATATATACATCTATATATATTCTTAATCCAAGTTCCTTTAATAATTTTTTTTGCTTCATAGTAAGATTTGGGCAATTTATGGCTTATCAATTATGCACCATTGCACAACTTAATCAACATGTTAAAGGATGTTTTTACTCCACCTATTATAAACCTTTAAGTGCAACAACTTCATTACAAAAGAAAGTTGTGAGAAATTAGAGCACTATATATATAATTCTTCCCGCGATACTTTCAATAACTTCTCAAAATTATCTTATGTAATTCTATCTAATGTATTAGGCAATGAATTATCATCCATAGTCTCCATATAATTCCCTGTAACCTCTTAACATTTCTTGAATTTTATCATCTACATCGTCATTATTATCACTATCATCTACATCATGATTGTTATCACTAACATCACTTGTATCAAAACTTTTAGCATGACTTGCTTCAGAATGTTAGCTATGATAAATCTATCGAGTATAGAATTTATCTATGCCACAAATTAGGAAGTGATTATATAAGAAATCTTGACTTTTATTGTTGAAATTTAAGCAATTTATACATAGACAATGAATTTCACATTGTAAACCCATTTGATTTTACAAATTTCCTGTTCACTTTTTCTAAGTAATGACTAGACCATTTCCAATGAGCCATCCAACTTTTATCCATGTAGCTATACAATTATAAGTAAGTTACTAAATTACTTAATTTAATTTAAGTTGAAAATAACATAATGGTAAATAAAAATTGACACACTAAGTTTGTATTCTACCAAAGAATGCAAATGGTTGGCAGAATGTGATAATCCCTGTAATAATAAATATGATAACATAATCTTACAATAAGCATTGATGAGAAACATTATTCAACGAAAAACAGATAAAGCATGGTGTTTATTAGTTTCTATGTTAAATAGAAAATAGGATAAGGAAATAGGAAATATGATAGTTAAATTACAATTAATGTTTATGTCATATGTAAAATAGTATTAGTGCTTATTGTAATATGCTTAGGGTTGTTAACTTTGGAGCCCCAGCTAATGTAGTGGAGCCATAAAGGACAAAATAGGCAAAAATGTAGTGACAAGTATTATCCATATATATATTGGTAAAGGCATGAAGCGTCAGGGGTGAATGATTTGAGATAAGGACACCATAATAAGACATTACTTTGAGATGTTAAAGGACTATCTTCGTTACAAACCAATAATTAGAGGTAACTTATTGAGAACATCACTAAAATCAAGTCATGTGAGTAAAAAGGTATTAAAAAGAGCCACATAGTTGTTGATACTCAATTGGATCAGTTTAAGAGATCCATCGTCATGATTAAGTATTATAAATAAAGATAATGGATTATAAACTTCTTTAAAATCGTTTTACTGCACTTGGTAGCGTAGAAATTCTTTCTCATGGAATCACACTAATAAGGGTGCTTATAAGCTTAGGTAAATGAGGAAAGTTTTGCTTGCTAGAGGGAAGATAACAAAGTTGAGTTTGGGAAAAATATTTTTCTTGATTTATCAATTCACTTCTTGAAGTAGGTAATATCACATGATGATTTGGCTAGTGGTTTTATATCAAAAGTGTTGGAACTAAAAGGTTCTTGGAAAGAGATACATTATAAGTATTGTTATTATTATATGAAATGGGTGAGGATATAGCACTAGGTATGGTATAGAGCTGAAGAAGGTCAATTATTTACTTGTGATGGAGTATGTTAAGGAGTGACCTTAGAAGAAGACAAATTCCTTACAAATTTTAAAGAAGTGATTGGAATATGAATGAAATTTGGACTAAAAGTAGGAATGTTGAAGATAAAGTAAGATATAGAAAAGGGTAAGACAATAGGGTCAGCATCATCATAGGATAGGCCATATCACTTATAGTTTTGGTACTTTAGAATGCATATAACTAAAAAAAGAAGATGCGTGGACGAATTATGTAAGGGACCAGGTTTGCAATCAATGGAGCCAATATACTCATATCTATATGATGGGCAGGTTATATGTTGAATGTTATATTAAGCTAAATATTTTAAAATTACTTGATACTATGTTCCATCATTCATATAACTAATCATGATTTTGGCTTTTAAGTGATTTTCAATGATTTTGGAAAATTTATCAAACACTTTAAACATATTATATTTCAATTTTTAAGAATAAAAGTAAGATTTTTTTGTGAAATAATAAAGAAAAATGACATCATCACAAAATTATCTAAGAGAATTCATAAGTATAGGAGATAAAAGATCTAACTATATAACTTAAAATGGTTTATCACAAAAGATAAAGAACCCTTTTTTTAGAAAACAAATAAATTCGTTAATGAGGGGATAAAAAGATGTGATACATACTCGAAGAATAGCTCCACACTAGCACTAAGTCGTCGCAAGTCCTATTCTGTTAAGGCTAAACATTACATATTTAAGAAATCATAAAAGACAAAGTGATTGGGTTTTCCAATGATAAAGAATCAAAGAAAGTTCCAAACTTATCACTCGACTAGGAGGAGCAACTTCTTTGCTCTCTTGATGAATGTATAATGCGTCAGAGCATATTAGAACAATAGGAAAAGAGTATAAAGTAACAGGTATTAATGTCCAAATCTATTTTGTATTTGCTTTTCTGTAAGAACATTTCTAGAAGAACATAATGATTGTTCCTCTGTTTCCCTCGAAATAAACTAATATTCCTGTCTTTCTAAATTTTAGATACTAACCTACCAAAGATGTATCACCCCACTCTCATAAGGCATATCCCTGAACATACTGACAGTATTTGAGAGCATACTCTACGAGGGTGCATGCTAGAACATTCAAACAATCGAAGCTTATTAAAAAAAATTCATAAATCAAATGCATATTACAGAAAACCACTGATCAAATTGGGCCCATATTTATATTTCATAAACATCGTAATCACAATAATTATTACACTTATTGATCAATCTCATTTACAAACATTTCCAATTTGAAAAGTTATTACAAACAGAATTATTCAAATACACTTGATACAATAATTACGGAATACATTCTTTAATACAAAATAATGAAAAATCTATACAGACATAAACTGATCCTGACCTCTATCTCTTACTCAAATGCAGTGGCTAGACTTTCATTTGTCTAGCGGGGTAACTCCTCTGAACCTGAAAAATAATGTTGCAATTTTGGTGAGTTTTGCGAACTCAGTGAGTTAACCATCCTCGATGACTCCCTCATATCACATAACACATATAGTTCATGTAATCACATAATTCACATCGATCCACTAGTAATCATTTAGCATCACATATCACTTTGATCACTTATTTCACTTTTCACATTTAGAGTAGTCAAACAGTTCATTTTAATCATTCAAAACATACATATCAATTTTATGTGCAATGCCCACGAGACTCACTTTCATTTGTTATTGTTGTAACCGAGTGCCTATAATTGTCTCATATTTATTGCGGATACCAGGCTCATTGATAATTGTCCCGTATCCGTTGGGGATACTAGGCTCATTATACATATTGAGCCTTTGGCTCTTAATCACATTCTAAGCTTTATGCTCTTTTTCATTTTCTGAGCTTTAAGCTCTTTTTCGCTGGCTACTTTGGTCACAACAACCTTTATGTTGTCATGCATTCATGTAATGAAATGCATCAATCACATAAGATCAATCATTCACTTTATTTCACTTTCACATGTCATCGGACCTAAGTCCGGCATTCAACAGTTATGTTGAGTACACATATTTCTATCATATTCACATACAAGGAGCATTTCCTATGTTCTCACATTTATCAAACTCCTCGGACTATTAATGCCCAGAATTGTCTCAATCACATTCACATTCAGTAGTAATTCAATACATAAATTTAAAACAGAATAAACAAAGAAAATGTCGATTGACGGTACGCTCCAAATTAGCATTAGCTTCCATGATCTGAAAACGTTTGGATGCGGGCGTTCTATCCTGTATATCAGCATCATGCAATACACTTATTGCATACACACATTATTAATTGCACAATCTTATCAACACTCAATCACATACATATATATATGTGTTGTGTATAATGCATGCTCAATGACAATCCCGAGTATATTACTTAAATTCACATCTTATGTTCATTCTCATTTCATAAATCATACACGTCTAATTGAACTTAGGTTTATAGTTCATTTGTACATGATCATTCTAAGTTCACCATTCAATCCTTATCCTTTGTATGTGTCTAGCTTATTCTTAGGCTTACACCTTCAGAACACTTGGTAATTCTAATATGATAATTTATATGCTCTCATAATACCCAATTCTCATTCACATTTAAGCACTTCATACATATTACAGGTAAATTCATGGCTATAATGCAGATGCATATCCAATGGAAATGTTACAGCTAACATATTCCAGCACACTTTAAACACCATTATCACATGATCTCTAAACTTTCATCCTAGTTCTTCTCTTTTCAAGACACTATATTTGCCTCTTCTTTAACTTCAATACTCAATCCAATCCATTTCTAAAACCACCAATGATCCATGTTTTCATACATCAAAAACAAAACATGAAAATGTCCATTCATAAATCAATTTTATGTATTTCTTTCTACATCATTTTACGGTTCATTCTAACTCTAAATAAACTCTACATCAATTTATGAATCATTAATCATCATACATATACAAAAGCAATACATTTTCATATACATTTCATCACTCACGTTCTAGCATACAAAAGCACCATTTTATGTCCATTTAACCTCTAACTATCATCATACATGCTTTATTCAACAAATTAAGAAGAGTAATGCTTATACTTACTTGTTTAGCTTCAATGTCTTCAAATTACACTTAACCATAGCTTCTACAACATACACGATCATCATCTTGCCAAAGTAGAATAGGTGGGTTTTTTATCAAGACGAAAAGATAGCAAGAACCTAGTGATGGAAAGGTTCAGCTTTGATGATTAAAGAAGAAAGTGTCGTGAGAATGAGAGGAAGATGAAGAAAATGAAGAAGCTGGAGATGAGAGAAGCATATATCGTAACCAACAAGTGAAAGACCAGAATATGGTCTTTCACTTAATAAAAATCGTGATTTAAACAAGTGGAGTGGCAAGTGGCAAGTCATGGTCCTCTTTTGATCTTTTAATCTACTAGTCATTTGTCTCCAATTTTCAACCCAATTTTCTCCCAATTTTCAATGACACTCTTCATTAAATCCCAATATCATTTATAAAAATTTCCACTACCAATTGACTCTTATTTCTATGACTATTCATCAATTGTTCTGCCACTTGGCACTTTTCCTAGTCCAAAATACCCTTAAATTTTGAAAATTTTTCATATTTCATTAAAGATTCTAATTCGCTACTTATACACTCCAACTCAATTTGTAAGACACATAATCCATAATCCACATTATAATCACATTAAAACAATCATTTATACCCAAAAAATGTCAAATGAGTGCATTAACAATTCATTGTAATGTGTGTAATAATCAAATTCACGTATGTGTATGCTAACATTATGCATGAGCATGAAATGCATTTTTTCAAATCTAGGGTTCTAACCTTTAGTATGGAAATAGGATGTTACAATTCTCCCCCTTAATAAATTTTGTCCTCGAAATTCTTATCTGATTGATCAAAAAGACAGGGGTATTACTTCCTCATATTCTCCTCCATTTCCTATTTAGCTTCATCACTCGAATAATTTCTTCCTCTTGACTATAGTCAATGGAATCAATCAATCTTTCAATTACTTATTCAGATACCACACTATCTTAACTGTTTTCTCAATATATTTCATATTACTCACAATTTCACTTATGGTATCAATAACACATATATCAAATCATAACAATATTTCCTAAACATATCCATATAATACTATTTGAATCTAAAACATCTTTTATTGGTAATACTAACTCATAAGTCAATGGTCCTATTCTCACAATAATTTCATATGGACCAATTTATGTCAGGCTTAGCTCCCCCCTTTTTTCCTAACCTGAGAACACCTTGCCATGGCAATACTCTCAGAATTATATTACCTTTCACTTGATATTTCACATCTCTTTAGTGTTAATACACTTAACTCATATGTTTATCTCACTATATTCCATACCTTCGGTGTTGATCCACCTAACTTGTTTGTCTTTCTTAAATCACTTAACTTCTATTACAGATTCATTTCACTTATCAACAGTATCTCAAATCAATTCTGGCCTTCAACCATTTTTAGGCCTTAGTCATCCAAATATAAAGGCAACCGACTCTTTCTGACGTATAACGCCTCATACAATATTCTAATGATATCACTATGGTAATGATTGTTATGCTTAAAGTCAATTAAAACTATACATTGACCACATGTTCCTATGAACTCCAAAATATAAGCTTTAAGCATATCTCCAATAGTTAAGACTGTTGGCAACTCATACATATAGTCAATTGGTTCTATATCCTTAGTAGCTAAATGTTATTCCAATGTATTCCTACTAGGATGTTAGGTTACCATTTGTACTTTATCAAAAAATCTCTTTTCTTAGTCAACTCCTTCAGGTACACATTCTCTTTACTTCAATCACAAAGTATCATTTTCCAATTCAAATTCAAAATCCAGATTCATTTTCAATTTCTCAGTAAGATTCATAATTTCTGAATCCTCATTTTGGGCTTTATTAATTCTTTCATGAAACTAATCTTAAATTTAATAGCTAATAGTACTTTGATTTTCCCAAAATTTAACTCGACATTTTATGCTCTTTATTGCACTAGATTTGGTAACCTCAATATCTAAATTTATGCTATTTTGTTATTGAATTTTATGTTCAATATGTCATATAGACACTAGCTTTACCAAGATAGTACTCATTTGTACAATTATAATCTTTCAGTAATTCTATCCATTGTCTCGGTCTTATATTCAATCCTTTCAAACTCAATAATTACATTAAACTTCAATGATCTGTATATTTATATATAGATCTAAAATGTTTCACTATACATATAATATCTCCAAGCTCTCAAAGCAATTACTATTGCAACAAGTTCTAAATCATTTATCAAACAATCAACTCATGAGACTTTAATTGTCTCAATTCATATGAAATCACTTTATTATGTTGCATTAGATTTCATCCTAATCTCTGATGTGAAACATCATTGTATACTACAAAATCTCCAAATCCAAACGATAAAATTAACATCGTTGTTATAATTCCTCAAAATTCTTTTTACATTCATCAGTTATACGATTTACACGTTTTTCCTAAGACATTTTTGTCAAAGGGCTAAGACAAGTAAAAACCCATTAACAACTTCTGGTAGTGTCCAATATACAGCTAGTTCTAGAAAACTCCAAATCTCTTCTAAATTCCTTGGAGTTTCTCACTTCTTCATTACCTCTATTTTCTCTTTGGGTCTCTCAATATGCCATGTTCAGATACTATACGACCCAACATTTTATTTGATCAAGCGAAGATTCACTCTCATTGAACTTGGCATATAATTGTTTTTACCTTCATGATATGTAAGATTTCCTCAAGTATTCAGAATATTCTTCTCAACTTTTCGAATACATTCAATATATCATCAATGATTATAGTCATTAAATGATCCAATCAAAATTGGGGCACTTTATTCTTCAATACCATGATACTGTCGAGGGCATTGTTAACTCAAACAAATATTGCCAAAACTCAATGTGCCTATGATTAGTTCCCATAATTCCTTAAGTAACTAATCCCTTAATGAGGTAATATTATCTCATATTATTTTCAGTTTCCCAATTGACTTCTTTTCTCAATGATTTTCTCAATTCATTCGATTTCCTCTAATTCCACATTGACTTATTCTAATGTCTATTCATTCATACTAGTTTTTTCATACATTTCAATTTATTTGAAATCTAAACTTCCTATGTTAGTAACACATTCATCAAATCTAATCTGTAACCCCTGAATATGTTTACATAGAATATTGTGTGAACCTAAGTTCTCCTTACGTTAACAATAGTGTCTCCTCAATTTCAAGAATTCAATCACATAGTTGGATACTTTATATCAAACAAAATGCATGCACTCTCAGTAGCATATTCTACCTCTTATGCTTGAGTCTCCGTTAGAAATGGGACTCCAATATTCACTTTTGATTAATTAAATATTCATTTCTAATTTGTTCCTTCATTAATCATCCTTAAAATAAATCATCTGGTCTACTTAACCTAATTCAGTGAAATTCTTCTTCGAAAGAAGATTTCTTGCTACTATCATTTATACTGTTCATGTAATCTTTATTAATCAACTGTTTTCATCATTGTTTATCATCCATTCTTAGTACCTTAAGAAGATCAATTTCAGCTACTCATGATCTCTCAATAAGATCAATTTTTGTCATAACTTATATGATCAGAGCATCCTTTATAATAAGGCTCAATGAAGTAGTAAGCAGATTCATTTACTCTTATACCTTAGTGTATACCATCAAGATCATTTCATCTTATATAGAGATGTATTTATGACAATTCACCAATTAATAACTTATGCTAAGGATACCTTAATCTCATTTGATTCTGGTCAACACTTCTCCTTTTGCGCCTGACCTCGATCGTGGGGTCTATGCCATGATCGTGCCCTTCTTTTTTTTCCTCAAATTCATCACACATAGTAACATCATTAACAATCTCAATCTATCCCTGATAATCACTATAAGCACTTTCATGTATTACTCTAATTCATCTTAGACTTTGAACTATGGGAACTATGATCAACAAATATTTAATAAGTCACAGATTGCTTCCCATATCCTCTCCACATATATAATACATATGTGCTAAATATTCTCACTTGTCATGGTGATCCCATTATTAGATATGTACTCACAAAACTTAACCTTGACAACTTTTAAATATATCGTTATCATTATCTCACCTTCCAATTACCATATATCATCATACATACATATGTTCGCCATCTGAGCTCTGATACCAAATTGTAGCACCTCACTCTCATAGTGCATATCCTCGAACTTACTGACGGTATTTGAGAACATACCCCACGAGGGTGGCATGCTAGAACAGTCGGTCAATCGAACTCATTACTTTTAAAAAAAAAACAATGCACGCATATGCAAAAAATTGATAATAAATCTCGACCCTTTTTATTCATAAACATTTTCAAACACAAGAGTTACAATCATTACACAAATCATCAGAATTTCACTAGTCACTTGGGCCTATTACAGATACAAAACATTTTAGTCATAATGTCATTACATTACAAAATCTTTCATATACACATTGTACAGTATTTGTGAATACATATTTTGATACAAAAATAAAGAAATACAAATGCAAATGTGAACTGATCCTAACCTCTATCTCTTACACGAATGCAGTGACTTGATTCCAATTTGTCCAACTGGAGATTTTCTCTAAGCCTAAAAAATATTGCAAATTTTGGGTTGAGTTTTGTGAACTCAGTGAGTGGACCATCCTCGATGACTCACTTCAATCACATAACACATTAATTCATATAATCACATAATTCACATCACTTCATCAATTCATCATGTTGAATCACATACATTTCATATTCACTTAAAACATCTATCACATTCAGAAATCAGTTAAACTATTTAAATCATACATATCAGATGTATATGTAGTGCTCATGAGGCTCACTATCAATTTTTATTGTTATGACCGAGTGCCTATAACTATCTCGTATCCATTGTGGATACCGGGCTCATTGATAACTGTCTCATATCCGTTGGGAATACCGGGCTCATTATACATAGTGATTTTCTGGCTCTTCATCACATTCTGAGCTTTAAGCTCTTTTTCACTTTCTGAGATTTAAGCTCTCTTTCGGTGGCTACTCTAGTCACAACAGCCTTTATGTTATTATACATTCATGTAATGAAATGCATCAATCACATAAGATCAATCAGTCACTTTATTTCACTTTTCACATGTCATCAGACCTTGGTTTGGCATTCAACATTTAAGTAAAGAATCACTTATTTCAATCACATGCAGATTCATATTTTTCTTCGAAACTTGGTCCAGCATTCAACAATCAAGATGAGTATCATATAGTCACTCCAATTCATATTCAATGAGAACTTCCAATATTATTCATGCATCAAATGCCTCAGACATTCAATGTCTAGAATCAGTACAATCACATTCACATAATCATTCAATACAGAATTTAAACAGAACAATAATTAAAGTAAGACCATCTAGGTCAACTCACAGTATGCTCCAGATTAGCATTAGCTTCCATGATCTGGAAACGTCTAGATACGGGCGTTTATCCTGCACGTCAACATTATGCAATATACACATTGCACACACATTAATAATTGCACAATCTGATGAATACTCAATCACATACATATGTATATGTGTTGTGTATAATGCATGCTCAATGACAATCCCAGGTATATTATCTAAATTCACTTCTTATGCTCGTTCTCATTTCATAATTCATATATATCTAATTAAACTTAGGTTTACACGGCATTTGAACATGATCATTTTAAGTCCACCATTCAATCCTTATCCTTTATATGTGTCTAGCTTATTGTTAGGCTTACACCTCAAGAACACTTGGTAATTCTAATATCATAATTCAATTTCTCCTCATTCCTTTTCTAACATTATATGCTCTGACAATACCCAATTCTCATTCACATTTAAGCACTTCATACATATTACTTAACTCCTTTAAATCATAACTATAATCATATGAACATCTTCATTCCCATTATACTCATGCCTTTGGTACTTTGATATTATCAATTCATTCACTAAGTTATAATCCCAATTATCACTTCATACATATCACATATTAGTCACTTAATCCAAGCATCATTCTAGGTTCAATTCAAGCTCCATTAAGCCTTAATTAACACTAAATAATCAGAGAATGGCCATTAGGAGGACATCCATGTCCACTAAGCAGACATTTACGGGTTTCTTACAGAAATATTAAAATTTTGACCCTCTAGACATCAAAATCTCTTCTTAGGGTCTTCATAGAAGTTGTAGAACTCGAAGTCCTCTTTCAAAGCATAATTAAATGACCACAATCAGAGTTGTATAGAAAAATTTATGCCTCTTGCCCCAAAGTATATCCAATTGCATCCATATTTTTCCAGATTTCTAACTCTTTACTTACTACATTCCACACCTTATGTTTAGTCTATCATTTCTAGTTCAATTATTCATAATTTCCCCATTATTCTAATTCCATTTCAACTCAGTATCATCTATAAATAAATTATAGTCCATGATTGATCATGAACACTAAAGATAGAACATATACATATATATTTTCATCATCAACTTTCTGCACATATTCAACCTCATTTCCACTTTCATTTCACTTCTAAC
>JAOTBA010045713.1:0-13772 GCA_025629845.1 Erythroxylum squamatum
CCTGCAATAACCATTTTAATATAAGGGGTATAAAAGTCATTTATTATACATTACATTCCATTCCTTCCATCTTTTAAACAACATTTCACTACATTACATTATGAACTCTTCCATCCCTCCCAAACAACTTTTTACTGTATTACATTCCATTTCATTATAAACCATTCCGTTTCGTTTCGTTCCATTTCATTAATTAACATCCAACCAAAAAAGGCCTAAGTCTCTTTTTTATTTCGTTCTTTATATTTTAGTTCAATAATTCAAATTATCTTGTATATTATAACTTTGTTCAAATCCTCCTATATATTATAATTGTTAAATATAATCATCATAGTTAGGACTAACAAAACCTTTTTATGGCATATATAATATTAAAGATGAAAATAATATTACAAGTCTAATTATTAAGTAATATAAACATTGAAAGTTGATTCATATTGCCAAATGGGTTTTTTAAAGTTAAAAGTTACGAAAAATAACTTTTGTAAGTTATAATGAAATATTCTAACCATTATTAACAACTTATTCTGTATTTTAAAATAAAAATCGATATTCTTATTAAATATGATTTCAAATAAAATCTTGATTATATTAACAATGTGATGGATATCTAATTATCATCTAGGTGATATATAACCGTTGTAGTATATAGAAATGGCTCACAACTCTTTAAAATCAATAAATAAAATTTATTTCGGTCAAGTTTAAACTGAATTCAACAAAACAACAATAACATCCCAATAAAAATCTCGCTAGATGAAAAATCTAAAGAAATCAACTTATAAATACATAAGCAAATAACTGTATAAATAAAAATAAATAAAAAAAGTTCAAATCAAATTCAAATTCATAAAATAATTTTCAAAATTTAAACGCAGCTCCCCTCGAAGTAACTCAACTCGACTAATCAAAATGACATCATTTTATGAAGTTAGGATTCCTAATGATATATGAAAAACAGAGGCAACATCAACAGTGTCATTTTTAGCCACTTTAAGTAGAACTTAAGAGGAACATTTTGCCGCTGCACATAGGAAAGGCCTTTTCCTTCCTGCTCATATCAGGATTATAAACAAGACTTTTGGATATGACCAGTAAAACTTGGCAGAAGTACAAATTCATTATTTGAAGATATCATCACATACGATTCCTGTTTTTCTTTTCTTTTTTCATTATTTCAAGATCATGAAATGCACACCATTCTTCTTTTCCAATGGTATTCGTTGTAGTTTTTCTATATGACCATGTTTATCGGTAAAAAACTGGAGAATTCCATCAGCCCTTTAAAACTTGGAGCACAGGGATTTACTTTTTCTCAGGAAGCTTCTCCAATAACTCCGGTATCACTTCAAAAAGATCGCCAACAAGCCCATAATCAGCAACCTGCATTCAAGGAGACAGGTGATTCAAGAGAGAAAAATTGCAAGAGAGGAATGGCTGCGTGTTTAAGCAATGCAAGGATGATGATTGCAACAAATTCCATTCCTTTGCTTTGTTTTCAAAAGCTAACAATTTTGTTCTTCAAAGTGAAGACTGCTGCCAAGTTGAGCTGCAGTAAAAAAAATGTATCTAGTGCCTCAATTATGACACCTAAAATTGCACAGACAGAATACAGCTCTTTGTCATGCTATGTATTCGATGCCTATCTTATCTTTACTTCTTTATCGATCCCATCATCAATTCCTTATGTCTATGGTAACAGGTCCTAGCCAAAACTGGCAAATTTTTTCATAATAGGTAGTAGTAAGTTCCAAAAACATGAGGGTAAAAATACTAAAAAATCAAAGAAAGTTGTTTCTGTTCTGGGTTAGGACTGATGACAATACTTCCACATCTATCAGGATTTAAATCTTCAAAAGGTTCACAGAGTGAGAATTTATCTATTCATGATTTGTAATGTATCAAAAGACAATTAAGTTACTCTTTATGTTGGTGATCGACTCTCATCTTATGTATAACCATATTATTTTCAACTATAATCTCTTCTGCCTCAAGTCTCATGAGTCCATTTTAAGGCAAAATGATTGTTTCCTTAGGTAGGGTGGTGTTTCTCCTTCAAACCAAAATGATCATCCTCATGGATTTAGTATATAAAGTCGCGCTTAGATAAAAGTACTACAGTTACTGATTAAACTATTTTAAGGATCAACTAACAGGTATTTTAAAGTAATCAATGAACGGAAGACAAATGAAAGAGGTTTTCAACTGTAACCTGGAATATGGGTGCATCTGCATCTTTGTTTACAGCAACAATGATCTTGGAGTCTCTCATCCCAGCTATGTGTTGAATGGCTCCTGAAACGCCAAAAGCCATGTACAATTCTGGGGCAACAATCTTTCCAGTCTGACCAACCTGGAAACGAAAGAAATGCAATCAAATACCTGAAATCATTGCCACCCTTACTGTAAGTTTTTTTCAAATTGCACATAGATTTTAGCACTTGGAGAAGAACACCAGCTCATATACACAAAAAATTCACAACATAATCACTAAGAAGAGGTGCACTGCAATTTAGTATGTCTATTTCAATGCCCAAACAAAAAGTTCCTGAGCATTGTAAACTTATCCATAGTTATGGAAACAACAGCCATAACACTGCAGGAGATCACCTGGAGGTCATTTGGAACAAATCCCGCATCTACAGCAGCACGAGTGGCACCAACTAAAGAATAAGGAAAAAAAATGCCACAACAAAATGCAATTAGAGATTGAGTCTGACCAAAGATCATCATAACATCAAGAACATGATTAACCATTTTATTAGAACTACTTGAAAATTGTATAAGCAAAATTTGGCAAACTCCACATCTGCAACTTGTAAAGGACAAAAATGAGCAAGCATGTCTGAAAAAATTTCATCAATACAATACCAGCTGCACCAAGTTTTTCTGCGAGCTTCTCAATCATTTTGAAGTTGTCCATGCTTTTCAATGCTCGCCCACCAGTGACTACAATCCGTGCACTTCCAAGATCAGGGCGCTCTTTGTCTTGAGATGTATGGTTCAAATACCTAGACTTACCAATAGACTCTGCAATTAGATTGTGAAACATTCTTAGATGAACCACTCATTGGACAATTATGACCAAACATTAAAGTTCAGATAATAGATGAATTCTACAGCACAAATGATATTCCAGGAACATCTATCTGCAAATAGAAAATATTGTCTTGTTTTGAGCAGAATGTAGCTAGATAACAATTATAAGCAGTAACTGATAAACAGACCTTCACAGAAGGTTGAGAGATCAACCTGGGAGATTGGAGCTTCATTAGATATCGAATGGAATAAAGTAGCTGGTACTGGAAAAGAAGTTGATCTAATCGTCAACAAACAGGGATTGTTGCCAGTGTATCGAACTGTACAAAGTGCATTGCCGGCATATATCGGCCTGCCACAGGTAGACATGGTTTATTTCTAGCCATAAGTACATGATGCTATAACTCTATTCGAAATCTGTCCTGACTGAAAGTAACGAAACAAAACTTTCTATACACCATTCACTTGCTTTTATGTACCTTGAAAAGAATATCTAATTGCATATCAGCCAAGAAAAAGTTTAAATCAGTAATCCGGCAGATTAGATTCATATGGTTTGTGCTTTTGCGAGGAGGTGAATCGTGAGAAGTTTTATCAATTCTTTGAACAGGTGAAATGACAAATATGCCTAAAAAATTTATTAAATAATTAAATTAAATGGTGCAAGACCACCATTTAACAATGACTTGTAAAGTACATTGCAAGATCAATAAGAAAGACAAAACCGTAAACACAAACAAAAAAAAAGGTGTAAAACCAACGTGAAGGTAACTGGCTTGCTCTAGTTCTCATAGATGGATACACAATTGACACAAATCACCATTGGAAAGCACACAGCCAGTATCAGAAACCACTACTAACTTCCATTAAAGACAGCAGTCCAACTTCAAAAGGGTAAACACTACAAAGGTAATAAATGACAGAAGAAGAAACCTGACAAATTGATTGGAGCCGCATATATTAACGACATCGGTAATGGGAGAAACACCTAGAAGGGCAGCTGCACGAGGAAGTATGTTTTTCCCAAATGAGTTGGAAGCAGCAATTATGTGCGAGTAGCTTCCTTTATGCTGAACCAAGTGTACCAATTTCGCCCAAGGTTCCGCTAAAGGATGTTGAAAATTTTCAGAATCGGCTGTAAGTACCTGTATGAAACATAAAAGAACGAAAATATCCTCATTCTCTTAACGCCACGTATAAGGAATGCCCAGGTTTTGTGCACATAAAAGAGTTAGCAAAAACATGTCTCCCTGGCATTCTCACATTCAAAGAAGTAAACTTTCACAGAAAACATAAAGCAAGTTCATAATCAAAACTAGATAATGCTAATTAACAAACAATGCAAACATAATATAAGCTAAAGAAAGCGTAAAAATGATTAATTGGACATGAAAACAAAAGGGTAAGAGTAAAAATGCCTGATGAATAGAAGGATGGGAAGAGGCTGCATGAGCAGCAGCTTGTTGAAGTGAATCGCCACAGCCAGCCAATAGCACTGAAACGGAACAGTCTTCGCCTAGAGACTTGGCGGCTTCCACCGCGCTCAACGACGCCTTACTAATCGCACCACCGTCGTGCTCCGCCAGAACCAACGTACTAACCTAATCATTAATTAAGTCAAAACATGGACAGGACATGAAATAACGTAAGATTTTTTTTTAAATTTCACAACCAGTAAAGCAGACGAAGAACCCAACAGAAAACCAGAAAAAAAAAACAGAGAGAGAGTACAGGAGGAACCTTACTGATCTAAAGATGAAGCTCATAGACCGAAATCCAGTGAAAGATGTGTATTTTAAGGCTTTAAGCGTTGTCGTCATGTTCTCTATGAATGAGTTTTTCGTTTTCTTAAATTTGAGTTGGTGAAGATAACTGATCCAAGCGGTTGTTTTATAGATCATTCTTCAGACGTAAACGACGTCGCTGAAAAACAGCAAATAAAGAATGAGGATCACTCTTTATCTCAGGATGTCCGTCCGAAAATTTAGTAATTTTTAAAATAATTTTTAAAATTTTCCTAAAAAAAATAATTTTTAAAATTAAAGATATTAAATAATATTCTTTTTAAATTAAACTTACGTCTAACTATTTTAAATAATATTGTTTTGTTTAGAATAATTAAATTTCAGATTTATCTAAACTCAAAAAGTCCAAACTCAAATCTAATTTCAGTCTAATTAAAAAGTCAAACTTTAAATCTAATACTTAATAAAAAACAAGAGGATCTTAGACTAGAGAGGCATAACCATAGGTTAAAACTTAAAAGTGATGGGCTTATTCGGCCATGAGCTGAGGTTGGGCTACAAGCTAACTTGTTACAACCCATTAAATCACAGGCCACCTTAACTTGTGATCAGGCTGGGCCGTGCCGTGCCAGGGCGGCCCAGAGTTGAACCAACGCATTCTCATTCTTAATTTTAACAGCTTACTTGAATGAAATAATAAATCAAAAGCTTAAGTGAAGAACAAAAGGAATGGGTTAAAGTGACAAGCCCACAAGAAACTATCGCGTGGGTGCCAACTGCCTAGTCAGCTATAAAGTTCCATGAGATGATCAAAGACTGCACGTGTGATCGTCTTATGACCGCACAAGGGCTCCCTGAAGCTAGAAGGTGTAGACATTAAACTACACCGCTCCGCAAGCAACTAAAACCATACTTATGCATGCTTCTTCACAGAACAAATGCCAATATAAAGGAAATGAAGTAAATTTCGAAAATAAGGGAAGAGAGAGAAGATACGCACTCTCTTTCTCTCCCTTTAAATCGAGTGGGAAAATCTTCTATTTGTGAGTGAGTTGAAACCCCAAAATCTACAGAGCGATCCTCAAGGCCTCATTTCCACTACCAGATCTCTCTTTGGACTCTCTCTCTCTCTCTCTCTCTCTCTGAGTGTCTCTCATACTGAAGCAACCATGATCTCCACGAGCAAGCTCAAATCCGTCGACTTTTATAGGTCCGATCCCACTCATTTTACTTTCTCTTGTTATTTACGTTTTGATTTTTCTTGTGTTTGTTACGAATATATTTCGTAATGTTGTTCGTGTTTTGAGCTTAGTTCTTGCATTTTCTGTGGATCTGAATTGTGGAGCTTCTCGTTATTGGATTTCAAGAAATTCTGAGTGTCTTGTTTTTCGATTTCTAGACGTAAAAAGTGAAAGGTGTTGTTTGTCTATTGAGTGACTTTGATTATGTTTATGGGAGGTCATATGTTGTACTTGGACTAGGGTTTCATAAGGATTCACTCTAGTGTGATATTGAGAATTTATTTATTGAGCTTTCTCTTATCTGATTGCTGAGGGGAATTGCATTTGAGTTGGCATAATGCTTTCTTTCTCTTTTTTTTCTGTGAATTTATAAATTCTGTGCCGGGAAGTAGGCCAAAAGAAGTGCTTGTTGCTTAAATGCTTTTCTTTTTCCATCTGCAGGAAAATTCCAAGGGATTTGACTGAGGCGTCACTATCAGGTGCTGGATTATCAATAGTTGCCGCGCTCTCTATGATGTTTTTGTTTGGAATGGTAGGTTACTTCTATTTGTTCTTCGAGTTCATTTTTACCAGCCTAGTATATAGAAGAAAAAATGTCTCAAATAGCAGGTTGTGGGTGATACTGAGTGAGCAATTTGGTTGAGGTAACCTCATTGCAGAAGTTTCAGAGTTTAATTGCCCTCAATAGTGATGTTGGCAATAACTGAAGCAACTGCTATTCTGTTTGCAAAATGCTATTTAGAGAGAGTATCCTATGGTTATAACCACTTGAGATTACAAATTCCATTATATTCTTTCTGCAGGAACTAAGTCATTATTTGACGGTCAATACCACAACATCTGTGATTGTTGACAAGAGCTCTGATGGAGATTTCTTGCGTATTGATTTCAATATAAGGTAATCTGCAAAGTTAATAGTTTTGTATAATTGGTATCTATGGCCTTTATTTCAAGTTGTGCATGCATACAGTTTTTTGGGAATTACTAATGCTGAATAACATTCTGCATTGAAAAATTACTCTGTCGGTTATGGCATTTAATACTGTTCATAAAATATGTGCAAAGTGAGACTAGTATAGGACTCATTCTGGTGCAGTGCAGAATGAGTATTATGTCACGATTCTGTTGTTCATATACTATGGGTGTTTTAGCTATTATTAATCTTTTTGACTCATTTTCTTTTATTTTCTGATAAGGTAATAGAAGATGAATGATTGTTTTGGTTATGGGAATACCAAGATTTAGTTAACATTGTGAAGTATGTGTGATTGTGGTGTCTAGAACTAGTGTCATATGGTGGTCTTCAACATTCCCGTGAATGTTGCATTGTCATTTATGTTCTCCTTTTTGGGACTAATGGTAAAGTTTGCTGCCTCTGTAGACATAACAAATATTGGGGCCTACGTGTAGCCAAAATGTTTTAAAAAATAGGGAACATGTGAAACTTGTGTTATTCTTATCCTTTCACCTTATTTTGATTCGATCTTTCAGATCAACCATTGAACTCCATAATGGCCAGTGTTTTCTTTTTTCTTGTTAAAAGTACAATCACATATTCTGTTATGTTCACTTCTTGACTTAAAATTATGTACCATTTACTTAAGTGGTTCTATAAGATGTTAGAAATTAATGCTTATTTATATATGTTAGAAATTACTTATTTATATATTAATCTGGTTGCCTGACCATTTAGCTATTTATCCTTTTCAGTTTTCCTGCCCTCTCTTGTGAATTTGCAGCAGTAGATGTGAGTGACGTGTTGGGCACTGTAAGTTTCTATGAACGGTTAAGTTTGATCTGCTATGTTCAGTGATTGAAAATAATAATAGAATGTTATGGGCTGTTTAGTTGTGGAAAAAGGGAACAATTTTTCTCTAAAAATTTTCCAATGAAAAGGTAAATTATAGTTTGGTATTTAAATAACAATTTTCTATTTAAAAATTTTGAAACCTATATTTCTAGTCTTCCAGATTTATATTAAATTTTTGAAACCCTCCAATTTTATTTATAAAAAATGGATAGGTTTTTCCTTTTTACTGTGGAAAATATGTTCACTGTTTTTTCTTTGATGGCTGCTTCTCATTTTATAGCTTATGTTTATAAATTCATCTTCTCTTTCCTTTCCTGATAACCTGTCTCATTTCTGTTTTTTTTTCTCTTTTTTAACATATTTAAAAAAATTTCTCCTCTTGTTATGGGGAAAGAGAAGAATAAAAAATTCCTTCTGATGCTATATGTTTTAAATCAAGTAGAATGGAAATGATTTACAAACCTAGGATCAGGACACCCATAGGCTTACCTTGTCTGCTTTACAAATCTGTAATTGGATATGAATATTCTTAAAAAGCATATGTTCAAAGAGATATTCACACTTTTTGTTTCTAAAATTAAAGATTGTAGGGTTATTGTTAATATATTGTTAAGCTTTTACTTTGAACCAGATTGGAATATTGCTTTTTCCTTCCCTGTTTTGCAGTCTACTTGTGGCTTATGCTGAATAATCTTTTTCATGTTCTCTTTTTTATTTTTTGTCGAGTAAAGATCATAATGAGTTTGTAATTCAACATATTCTAATGTCAAATCATACCACATTCTCCTCATTATTCAACATTGTTGCATCCTAAATGATCTTGAGAATGATGTTTGTATGTGTGCATACCTTATATTTTTTCTGGCTTGTACATGGCCTACTCGTCATGTGTGTGTACATACATATGTTGATAAGGAACATGTATAAAGTATGAAAAATGAAATTGAACAGATATTGAATAAGATTTTACCTAAAGGTTCTAATGCAACCTAATTTTAACTGTATAGAGCCTTATTTGATCGAAACACCTAATCTTTTTAAAAAGTCTTTTGAATGGTTTTTTTTTTTTCAGCTCCATGCATTCTTTCCTTCGAATTGTAAAGATTGTTGAGCCTAAAGTTAATTAAATTAGTGGTGAAAATGAAGAATCATGATTTTGATGGATTTCCTGAACAAAGTAAGACAAATCTGTAAATTGTTTGTATTGCTCTTTAGCTGAATGGAAATAACAATACTGGATTTCGAGGACCAGCACCTCCCGCCTATGGCTCACTCTCACAGTGTATGCACACCCCCTCTCGTCGTGACTAAAGCTTATTTATACTAGGAATCTGTTAGGGAGCACAGATTCAGTTAGCTGACAACCAATCATGAGTTTGTCAGCTCCCCCTCCCCAAATAACAGAACATATATCTATATATATATTTACTATAGTATATATGTATATTCATTTCTGCCCCTCTGCTCACTTCTTATGCCTCCTAACATAAACTTGAGTTGGCTTGGCTGTCTTGGCTCTATCAGATTTTTATTCACACTCTATGCATTGTGCATGATCTTCTAGAAATCCAACCTCTTTTGAATGTTTCCTGTATCATCCTTATCATCCTTAAGTTTCCTGATTTTTTTCTTCTTTTTTTCAGAACAGACTGAATATAACAAAAACAATTCGTAAATTCTCTATTGATCATAATTTAAACCCTACTGGGTCTGAGTTTCATTCTGGATCTGTTATGCATTACATTAAACATGGAGATGAAGCTGTTGAAGAAGCTGTTGAAGGTTCTGTATCCGTAACCGGTCGTAATTTTGATCATTACTCGCATCAGTGAGTGACTCATGTCTGAATTATTACCATTATGTTATTGAGTTTCAAGTTTTATGCCTTGAAACAATTTTCACATTATGCCACTGATAAAATCAACTTTTCAGGTTTCCAATCTTGGTTGTCAATTTTTATGCCCCGTGGTGCTACTGGAGTAATCGTCTGGTAATTACTATGACCTATTGCAGAATATTTGTTTTGTTAAATTTTTGTTTTTCAAATCTCTTTCCAGGAGTGAGAATGTTTGCTGTGCTTCAGTATTAACTTAAAATTTCATATCACATGGTTGCTGAAAAGCTGGGTTATAAATAAATCATACTAAGTTCATTCCGGCATAGCCACTATGGTGAGCTAAGGTATTACCATTTTTCTTTCTTCTTGTTCCAGAAACCTTCATGGGAGATGGCAGCTAAAACAATAAGAGAAAGGTACTTGCATCTTTTTTGTCATAAATGTAACCCTTGATCTGTGGTTAGTTTCTCCTTTTTGTTAATAAGGTATATTTATTCATGTATCAGCTTTCAAAGTTTCAACTTGTTTGTCTATTCAATAGATATGATCCTGAATTCGATGGTCGCATTCTTCTGGCAAAGGTTGATTGCACTGAAGAAATTGAATTATGTAGGAGGTAATAGATAATTTACTCCTAGTTTGATATTTCTGATTTCTGAATTTTTATATTTTAAAGTGTATATTAGCTAGTTGAATTGTGATTAATTGGAAAAATAGTAAGGTACTTGACCACCAGAGAATTGAGTTGCGAACTGTTGATATGAGTGATTCTTTGTCAAAACCCATCATCCAGATTTGTTTGAATGCTTTTAAATGATGTGTACTTGTCCTTATTTGTTTCTTTTTCTATTAGCTTTTCTTTGGACAAAGTTCTCTTTTACTTTTTCTTTTACAAACTTTGTGTACGCTACTTTCTGCTGTTCTTATTATTTAGTGAAAGATTACTCAAATCTATTCAGTCTTTATTGGCCCCAGAGTCTTGATTTTTTGTTCTAGAGCAGTTTCATTTTATGTGTGTGTATGTGTGCGCGCACGCGCATTAATAGATGTTAATGGTTTATTACTTAGATTCTCATAGGATGACTCATATACATATGTTTTGGAATCATATGTCCGTGATATCTTGTTCTTTCTTTCTCTAACCTTTCTATTTATCCACGAGTTTTCAGGCATCACATCCAAGGATATCCATCCATTCGTATTTTTCGTAAAGGATCTGACGTCAAGTAAGCTCGATGCTCTACTTCTATTGGATACATTGTATAACAGCAGTATATTCCATAACCAACTGTTGCTTACTTGCTATATCTCCTCTTTCACTTGACTACTTCTTTTCTTGGACTTTGTTCATAATTTACGTTATTGTATTATTTCATTTGTTTCTTATGTTTTGTATTTTTATTTCCACATTCCATGGTCAAGTTATTATGCTTTTATTCGTAACAGGGATGACCATGGACAACATGATCATGAATCTTATTATGGTGATCGTGATACAGACAGCCTGGTTAAGGTATGTTTGTTAGTGTTTGATTCCCAGTTAGCTCGTGCTATGAAAGTTGTTTATTTGTAGGGGCCAATCTTGGCTAATTTGTTCATTGATGCCTGCCGATGGGTAGTAGAACAACCTGACTTGTTGGAAGTTGATATACATTGCAGACAATGGAAAACTTGGTTGCCCCTATTCCAGTGGAGCATCACAAGTCAACTTTGGAGAATAAACAAGAAAATTCGAAAGATGGTGCCAAAAGGCCAGCACCTTTGACAGGAGGGTGTAGAATTGAAGGATATGTGCGTGTAAAGAAGGTAATTCCAAGGATAAGGACATCAGCCGGTGCATGGTTTACTCACCCATGTTGGCCTTCAAGTTTTGTTATATCATCCTTACATGATTGAAATTATTTGAGAAAACTGATAGAAAATAATTTTCATGTCACAATGTAAATAAACCTAGCCTCTTGTTCTTACTTTGGCAAGCTAGTCTGTTTTGTATTTGAGCTGTTTTTTGTTGGTACAGGTTCCAGGCAATCTCGTTATTGCAGCTCGTTCAGGATCCCATTCATTTGATTCTTCGCAGATGAACATGTCACATGTCGTAAATCATCTTTCATTCGGTATGAAGGTTTCACCCAAGCTGATGAATGATGCAAAGAAATTGATACCTTATATTGGTCGAAGCCATGACAGGTTGAGTGGCCGAGCATTCATTAATGAACGGGGTGTAGATGCAAATGTTACTGTAAGTTTGTCACAATTGATCATATTATTGTTTATTCCTTTGTTAGGCTTGCAGTGCTCTTTGGCCATGTGTATTCAATGTGACATCTACTATTGTGTCAACCACATCGTTAGACTTTCCCTCCATGTGCACAAGAGGGACCTAGAATGTTAAAAGAAAATAATGGAAGGTTTTGGAGATATATACGGGATGTAGATGTTTGTTAATCAAAATTTGCACATGTATACTTTCTTCCCACACTGAAGTTCCACTAAAGTTTATGGCTTTTGATACTAGATAAATGGTGTCTTAGTTAACTTAGTTATGTGGCAATATTCAAGCAGTATGTTATGTTTGCAGATAGAGCATTATCTTCAGATTGTTAAAACAGAGGTGGTTTCGGGAAGAGGTTCCGCTGAACATAAATTAATCGAGGAGTATGAATACACAGCTCATAGCAGTTTAGTGCAGAGTATATACATACCAGTTGCAAAATTCCATTTTGAGCTCTCCCCTATGCAGGTTAGAAAAAAATAACGATTTCTTTATCATGACTATATATATTGAGGTTTGATAATTAGGTTCCCACTGTTGAGGATTCTGCATTTTCTAATTCTATTTCTTGCTGTCAGGTTTTAATTACTGAAAGTCCAAGATCATTTTCTCACTTCCTCACTAATGTTTGTGCCATTATTGGCGGTGTTTTCACGGTAAGTCTCATCTTTTTAAATTCACGGGCTATCTTTCAAGGCAGCACTTTCTAAATCACGCCCTTTTGGTTTCAGGTGGCTGGAATTTTTGACTCAATTTTGCACAACACATTGAGACTGATGAAAAAAGTTGAATTAGGCAAAAATTTTTGATACCGAGGATTTAAATTGTTAGTTTGTATAAGATGATTTCTTGTACCTTCTTTTATGAACAAGGATTAATGAGAACCCTTCTCTACGTGTCCCACAAACAGATAAAAAACATTTTTCCAAGTTGTATGCGCACACATGACCGGGTACAATTTTTTTCTTGTGGAGATAAGGTAAATAGTGTTGAGAAAACGTCCTGATTTGCTGCCAATGGAGGCTCAATATTACGACAGATGTCCTTTCTAAGGACCAGTGAGTTATACGTGAAAAAGAAAAAGAAAAAGAAAAAGGAAAAAGAGAAAATTCGTAGCACAATGCAAAGAGTAGACGAGAAGAGTTGAGAAAATGACACGGTAGAAGATCAACTCATATTAGTCATGCCAATGGTCTGTTACAATTGGGGCCGAATATAAAATGAGCTTATGCTACATATATTATTGTGGATTTAAACCAATGACTGTACTAGTATAGGACCACAGTTCGGCCCACAGTCAGGTTCTTGTATTGACCATTTCTCTCATCGGCTAGGAATTCGGTAACCCAAGGGTTGCCGTTTTAATATTTTTCCCAGCTTAAGTGCTATTTTACATTCGCCAGGTGGTTGCTGAGTGGGTAAACATCAAAGAAGCTCAGAGGCTTGACAATGTATGAAGCTCTTTATAATCATTTTGCTGACTCGTAATAAACGATTGGGATGGGATTAAAAACAATTAAGCCTGTTTGGTTGGATGTTAATTAATAGAATGGAATGTAATAGAATGGAAGGGAATGGAATGGTTTATAATGGAATGGAATGTAATATAGTAAAAAGCTGTTTAGGAATGATGAAATGGTTCATAATGTAATGTAGTGAAATATTGTTTGCAAGATAGATGGAATGGAATGGAATGTATAATAAATGGCTTTTATACCCCTTATATTAAAATGGTTGTTGCAGGAGGTTTTTTATTTTATTATTAATTATATAAAAATATTAGTATTAATTATTTAATAAATTTTATTTTATTTTATGTGATTTATAT
>JAOTBA010045778.1:0-13761 GCA_025629845.1 Erythroxylum squamatum
ATCCACTTGGTAATTTTGGCAAGATTGGAAATATTCAACCAATATAACCAACAATATTCAACCAATAATCGACGGTTCCGTCGGTAATTACAGACAGAACCGTCGGTAATTTTGCCAACGGACCGTCGGCAAATTACATTCATACCCGCCGACGGTTCCGTCGGTATACAACTTCGACGGATCCGTCGGAAGTTCTTTACCGACGCTTCCGTCGGTAAAAGCTGTAAAGAGTCGGTAAAAATTAGCGACTGCGATATCGCCGACCAACTTCTCCGTCGTCCTACACCGTTGGCAAATTATATTACCGACGGAATGTGAGCCAATTCGGTCGGTATTTTCTGTCGGCATTTGCCCTTTTTCTTGTAGCGATTAATTAAAAAGAGATCTTAATTTCAAAAATTAGAGTAATTACTTTTGTCAATATGATTAAAATTAATAATTATATTGATTCCTAATTAATTTTAGAAAAGAAGTTTTTAAAATTAAAATTAATTAGTTTCAATTAGATTGAAATTAATTAACTAGAATCCTTAAAATTAAGAAAAGTGTTTTCTTAACCAGTTAAGAAAGATTTTTTAATTAAATTTATTTATTTCATTTGATTGACATAAATTAAATTTATGATTTTATTTGTTTAGAAAATTATTATTTGATTTATTTAGAAATTGTTTCTTTATTTATGAATAATAAGTTTCTTGATTTATTAGAAAAAGTATTTTTCTTCATTAAATTTTTTAAAAGTGTTTTCATTTACTAATTAAGAAAAATGACATTTCTTTAATATTTTTGAAATTAGTTTTCTAATATATTAAGGAAAAAATTTCTAATTAATTAAGATATCAATCTCTAAATAAATAATATAATGACTTTCTTAACTAAATTTAAAAGTGCTTTTTTTAATTTTGAAACAATATTAGAAAATAGTTTTCTAACTAGGAAAAGCACTTTTTAATGAGATTAAAAATAGTAATTTGTAATTAGATTAGAAATAATTTTCTAATTGGATTAGAATGTGTTATTTATATAATTTTGGAAAAGGAGTTTTTCTAAATTATAATAAGTAAGAAATACAATTTATTGAAATTTGTTTTCAATTAAATTTTATTAAAGGTGTCAAGATACATGGAAACAGTTTCCAATTGGATTTGAAAAAAAATTTTCAAATCAAATTAAATATCTATTTGGAAAAGGAATTAAATTCAATTAAGAATCAATGAGTTAATCTAATTTAGTTTTTCCAAGTAGTTGGAAATATTATTTTAGGTTATGAAGATCAAAGCTTGATGTTTTATACATATAATTTGATTATGAGTGTATAAGATGGATACTTTATTTATATGTTTGACATAAATATTCGATGCATGTTAAATTGTATGTTTTATATATGTGATATTTTACATGCAATTTTGTGTTTGATGAGACAATGAAATTACATCCCTAAATATTAAGTACATTTTGAGAATGTGATTGTTGCCTTTTATTGTTATAAGAATAGACCAGAGTTCTATTTATTGTTAGGCTTGTTAAGTAAACTCAAGGCCACTTTAACCCAAACATGTTTAGTTTTATGGCAGTGGGTTCTACTTAACTAAATTGCTGTGATTTGAATGAGCAAACTCATGATAACATGAATTTAGAGGTAGAGTTGGGAATGAGATATAAGATATGTTTTGGTAAGAGTTGTTAACTAATGGATCTAGGAGTCACATGAGATGTGATTGATAAAATTGCTATCTACCTAACTTAAGTTTAGTTGGTTTGTTGAGCAAACTCAAAATTAATTAAAGTTGAATAGGATCCTAGCCCACTAGCAAGATTAACGTAATCTTTTCCAATAGTAGTGAGGCTATTATTTTGAATAAAATAGTGAGAATAACTAAATACATTATTAATCTCATTTGGTAGTCATAACATATAATTAACTACTTGTTTTTTTTTACTTTTATATTATGTTCTGAGTGGAATTTACCTACTTTAGTATAGTTGATACTAAGTTAATGAACAAAATTTCTTGGACATAGGATATATTTGAGAAGAGTTCTCAAAACTACAAGAGAAAATTGTATGTCCATTATGCAATTTTGGTATAATCCTTGTTGAGGATTTAGTGTTAAAGTTTTAGAGATATGTCAAAATCATATAGATGACAAAATGTATTGACATTTTGAGTTGACTAATGTCTCATAAACTTTAATGACAACATGTAAGATGTATGTTAGCACCATAATAACAAGATGCAAGAGGTTGCATAGAGTGGAGCTGAAAGGTATAATAACTTGTTGGAATTGTTCCACTTATTAATTAAAGGCATTTGCTATATTATGATAATAGTTGTCATAAGAACAAAAATGATTGCAAAACCTTTATATGAAATATGATAAAGATCATATATATTTCTAATTCATGCTTGTGAGTATTTGATATTGAATTTAGATTCATCATTACTATAACATTTAAGACATGATAATAAATAGATTGTTAAGTAAAAGTATTTGATCCAATTTTATACAATTAGTTTGTATGTGCTAGATCAAAGAAGACTTATGATTAACATAAATGACAAGAATACAAAGTTGGATAACCGAAACTATCCTTTTATGCCATGTTGGTTAAATCAAAATAATGAGAATCATAAAGTTACATACAAAGATATGTGTATCCTAATTATAAATTGTATGAAACTTTTGAAAGTTTTCAAGTTGAAGATTAACCAAATTAACCTTTGGTAAAAGAATGATGATGATATTGAATTGTTAAATCTTATACATGTGATGTATTGGATAGAATAACAATTCATAAAAGAATAATACTTATATTTCATTAAATTACTAATGCATTTATGTGATATAGTCATATGTATTAAATGAAATAATGATTTAAAATTTTGACCAGTTTAAATTGTTCGATTCTAAGTAGAAGTTAGGCGTTGGGAATGTTGATGCACTTTGATGAGATCATTGTGGTGATTTTTAAATTTTCGGTTATCTATAAGGAATAAGATTCCCTTATGAATACATTGACAACTAAATTCATAAGAGTATGGATTTATGTAAGGAAGAAAATAAAATATGTGATATTGTCTGATTTAATATTATTTCTTCTAAAACTATGCCTAGTACAATAACTTATCTTCAATAGTTCCAATTGAATCAATTAGCAAGATTTCATATTAGATATGAAATGCTAAGTCTTTGAGAGAGTCAAAGTTAATGATTTAGGGATGTGATTCTTAGCTGAATCATATAGTATCTATTAAGTTTAAAACTAAATTGCGTAATAAAGGTTATAAGATATCCAAATGGTGGGATATAATCTGACAGACTTATTGAACAAATTGTTTGTTTCAATGAATACTTATACGAGAATGGTTTTTAAGATAAGTAGTGGGAGTATGATGAAATTTGAAAAGTTCAAGTCTTATTACAGTATGTCCTATTGGAACTAGTGTCGTTATTGATACATTTGATGTATAATTGAAATGCTATAAGAAATTGAAAGATTCATTTTCATAATGGATTCAAAGAGTTTATGTTGGAGACGATTGTGAATTTATCATGTCTACAAGAAGGTTAGTGATGGTATAATTGTCCTCTTTAGTGGGAGTATGTAGAGACATATTGCTCACAAAGATACCCGAAGGTATCGAATTATAGATACTCAAAGGTATCGAATTATAGATACCCAAAGTTTTTAAACTGTGAAGACATTATAGTCTCAAATTGACTATACCAGTGGTGTCAAACTGTAGCAGCTGCACTGTAACCCTATAGACATGCCTATCTATCCATCACCAAGACAATGAAGCAAGCACTGTAACGTTTCCTTTAATCACTTGCCATTTTCATAATTAATATATTGAAAAAATCATATGATATTCATTTGAAAACATAAAATTTGTTTTCAAGTTCATACATGCAAGTCATAACTTATCACCTTTAGGGTAGTTTTCAAATCACAAGTACTCATATGATTTATTTTGTATATGTTTTGTTCTATTGTCTTTCTCGAGGTACTTTCACATGATTCCAGTATATAAATTCCTATCTCATTTAAATATAAAACATGTTAAAGTGTACTTAATTATCTTCACAACATTAGTATGTGAACTTGTATAATCATACTGCTCACATATAAGCAATAAATATGCATATAAATCATCTATGTGCATGTAAAATTTCTTTAGCATACATTATGCTTAATCTTAAATTCCAATGTTTAATCACCCAATTCACATATGGCAAGTCATATTTTAATTATTTCTAGGTGTATGAAAAGTTTCATAAACATTCAAAAAGGTTTTGATACAATTCGGTATAAAAAATCAAAAGTGAAAAACTTAAAATAGTGCAATTTGGGCTAAGCCCACGGTGGGTCTAAAATGGGTAACCAAAATAGTCCAGAAGCAAATTACACTATGGTCTCCACTTGTTCCTAAATTTTCACATAGAAAACGTTCAACTTAGGCCTTGAGGTCTTTTAAAATTTTGTTCTCCTATGTCTCTAATTTCCATATCATCAAAATATCAAGCCATTTTGACTTCTAAGTCATAAGATAAGCACCAAACATCACAAGCTGCTCCAATACAAGGGAAGCATCAAGCCATCATTTTTTATCTCAATTTCCAATATCATCCTGGTATCTTCTATAGATTTTTATTTCTAAGTCTTAAGTTTCCTCTCCAATTGGAATCACCCAAATTGGAGGTCTATAGGCCGAGTTATGGCCAAAACAATGGGGTTGGTTCAAGTAAACTGAGAACCTAAAATAGAATTTCACTAAACATTACTTTCTCTTGTCATATTCAACCAATTACATGAAAAGTAACACCAATACATCATTTCAGAAACTATTTCATGTCTAAATCAATCTTTTTACACATTCAAATATGCACACATACTGAAATTAACTAAATGTAGTCCCAAACCATGAAATTTTCCAATTAGCTCTTCTTTCAGTACTCTTCCTTCTCTTCGCATTTTTTTTTGCTTGATTCACCAACTAGAACACCACAAATACATATCTCAATCCCATATCTAACCTTATAATTCCATCTCTTCATGAGCAAAGCAAGAAAGATGAAGACAAGAAGAAAAACCACAAACATTCACCTAGGATTAGCTTGATTCCTTATGCAAAATGGGGAAGGAGGTGAGAAGAGAAAATTATGGAGTTAAAACACTCCATACACATTCCTCTCCCACACTTCTATTCCCATTGGTCCATATGTTGATTTTTGGCAAAATTGCACATTTGGTCCTTCTTCTTCCTTTAATTCCCACATTGGCATATAAAATCATCAATTGATTTCATTCTTGTCCATAACTCACATATAATTGTTCATGTCCATGCCCAAATGAAGAAATTACCAATTTACTCCTATCTTTTAAATTAATTACCATTATGTCCCTTACTATGCTTAGATACACTTAATTCTTTATGTTCACTTCTTAATACACTCTAGACATACTATAATGCTTCTAGGGTATATACTGGGGCCTTACACATTCTTTATCTTGTACATGTTTAGATGAATATAATAAAGTCCCTGGAATAATTACTATATAAATGAAATTATGATGGGATCATAATTATAAATTTCAATTTACATTTATACATTATTCCTAAATATTTCTAGTTACATTTTCATCAAGATGGGAAATTGTTGAAATGGTAAAAATAGAACACATTATATTTCTTTCTTGTGAAGAATGAAATTGATCTCATAAATTAAAGAATGGAGATACTTAAATTAATTTGTGGGTGCTTATTAAAGAATAAATCATTGAATTGACCTAACTGTGAGAATCCAAAATGAAATATTACTTATGTGTCTATGGATTTCCTCATATCCTCAGACTTGAGATTACCAATGTATCTCGTGTTAAAATTACTGTGTTTTGATATTACTTATAAACTATTCTAGAATAATTCAGTCAGTAGTAATTAAATGCAGTATTAACCATAAGGAGATAGTTGAGTAAGTTAATAAAGGATTCCTCACTTCAAAGTAATTAGAGAGAATTTTCTACTATTTTTTATTAGTAGTGATATATGGAATTCTCTAGGTAGAGTGAATTGACATTTGAAAAGGCATTTTCAAATATCAATTATAAATCAATTGCTAATTAGTAAGAATGAAAATAACTGGATACAAAAGAGATATATCCTATATCCATACTCTGTCCAATTGAAACATTGGATGAAGAAAGGATTAAATTATACATCATAACCAGGTATGAACAAGTTAAGTCAAATCACTTTGGCATTCCTAATATTTGAGTGATCATGATATATTGTAAGACGTCAATCTTGATCCATGATTGTAAATTGTTTAATTGGAGAATTAAAGATAAATTAAAAGGAGTTTTAATTTATTTGATTCTAATTATGAATTAGAATTAGAATTTATAATCATTGTCAATATATTAGGAACCTAATGGGTCACATAATAAAGAGCAATTTTTAAAGGAAAAATCAATTTTAATTAAGTTGGACTTAATTATAATCTTTGAGAAACTTTAAGGATCAAATATGAGATATTTGATTTTATTAAAATCAAACTAATTATAATTAGAGTTTGACTTTAATTATAATTGAGGTATTTAATTTTAATAGAAATTTTAAAACCCTAATGCTTTTTTTATAAATAGGAGTAAGCATCAGGGAGCTAGCACTCTTACTTAATTCCTCTTAAGAGTTGAGAAATTGTTCAAAGGATACTGTTAAAGGCTGGACATGTGAACAACTTGTGGTTGATACATATTGATACATCGAAAAGCTTTAAAAGGATTTCAATAGGAAAATTGAATAAGGAAAGATTTCTTGTTTTATGATATGTGTTTTATTATTCAAGTTATTTAATTATCGGGATCTAATCGGAAACTGTAAATATTTTGTTTTTTAGCTGTGCCCATGATTCGATCACGATTGGTTTCCAATAATGATTTCCTTTAATATCTCACTCTTATGAATATCATTTTCATGCAACAAATCATATTCATTTTTATTAGAAACAACTATACTTTTAAATTCTAGCAAGTTATGCATATCAGATTGCAATTTATCAATCTTAATCACAGACGTTTATAAGAGTTTTAAAGTCCTTTTGTGCTTAGAATATAATTGCTTCCTTTTCAATCTCATAACCTCTCAAAGCACTTAGTAATTGTCTACTATGCCAAAGGTTCTTCCCATAATTCAATTATAATGTAATTGCACCCAACATCATTTTGAATGGCTGTTAGATATATAAATTTATAATGACTAGTCTTTTAGGGAATTTGGCTAATTAATCTCTTGTGTTCAACTAGCCTGTGTCATTCAGCTAGTTTATCAGCTAACCTATCCCCTAACTTACCAGGATGCACTTATTCTTTAAAATTTTCTATTTTTATGTTTGATTAGGCAATCCAAGTCAAACCTTTACGTAATTCATCTTTAAAAAACACTTTGAATTAGTTTTCAATACTTCAAGTTTTTCAAAAGTATTAACACACCTCATTTTGATTTAAAAAATCTTTGAAAATCATTTTAAAAGTTTCCTAATTGTTTAAATATCAAGATATTTTATTTAAATATTAAATCAAATTTCTTCTTATTTATGAAAGAATTTGCTCATTATTCCCTATATATAAACGATCAATTAATTATTGAACCTTAAACCATTGAAATAACTTGGATAAGATTACAAGAGAGATTATAGTGATTTATTACATCTTTAAGTGCTTGATTTCCTCTTGTTTTTAGTTAATTACTTAAATTTCCTTAGAGGTTACTTGAACTGTATGTTTCACTTCACTCATTTTGTTCAACTTTGATTTTTTTAGATGATTCAATTTCTATTTTAGTCACTTTTCTCTTTCATTAAACTTGATCTTTCATATATTACTTTCCTACTTTATAATTGAATTACTAATATCACCAAAAATAAATTCATTAATATTAATATATTTTATTATTATCAAACCATGATTGAGACCTCATTAGGCCGAATAATGATTATTTTGTGGCCTCCACCATCACTTATCTCAATTATAATACCCATTAATTTTGAACCCTAGCTAATTTTCAAACGCCACCAAGAACTTAAGTCTTAAGCATGGTCTAGGAGTAATGAAACTACTCTAAGGGTGTGAGGTAACTATGCTCAAAATATGAGATCGCTGACCTAGCAGAGTGAGGAGTTCAAATCCTCTGTCCAGTTTTATGGTGTCTTATTCTGTCCCATGAATCTCAGCCATTTATTTATGTGGGCTTCGCATGGGTCCCGCATGAATAAACGTGGGACCCGCATAAATGAATGGTTGAGATTCATGAGACAGAATAAGACACTATAAAACTGGACAGAGGATCTTGTCTCCAGAGTGAGATAACTCACCTCCATTCAAGAGCGTACCCTTTACTCCGATCTCCCTACCTGTAGATTAGATGCATAGGTGATGATTATGAGGCCTCTTCTAACACCTATATCAATATAAATCTCCACTATTTTTCTACCCCACTAATTTCCTAACACCAACCTATAACTTATGCTCAGGTTTGGACTAAGAGTAATGTAATTACTCTAAGAAAATGAGGTAATTGTCCCCAGCATGTGAGGATACTAACCTAAATTAGTAGGGCAATTCACTCTACATAGGGAAAAATTGTACACTCCTACTTCCTAACTTTTTCTCCTCAATAACTTTTCCAATCTATTTTCTATTTAACAATTATAGAAACTTTTAAATAATGTTATTTAACTTAAACATGAACACAATAATTTTTTTCCTCAAACATAACAAGGTTCTTGGTGTTAAAATTTTTATTTTCAAATTGAATATCTAAAAATCGAAAATAAAATATTTACATCTCAATAGCACCATGTTCACACATCTTTACATAACATATCACTTTACAATTAATGTGCTCACATCTATATGTAACAAATTGTGATTATATGGACAATCACTTAACTACCATCTACAAAAATTAGTTAGAATTTATAGTGCAACACCTATAAATCTTATTTTATATGAGAAAAATATGATGTTGGATGCTACCCTACCCTTACATCAAGTCACAATTTACATTAAACCACAATGTCATAAGATAGTTGTAGTTTATATTAGGTTTTGGTAGGTGTTTTAGTGTGTTTTTAGGTGTTGATTAGATGATTTTCCCATGTTTAGCTTTAGAATTATGTTAATGTGATTGCGTGTTTATGGTTTTGAGTGTTTTATGGTTAGAGCATGATGTTGGATTTTAATTTTGTGCGTTTGAGGTGTTTCAATGTGTTTGTTAGTGTATGAGCCCAGATAATGAAGATTGAAGGAAGTTGGAGCAAGCTTGGAAAATATAAATGTCAATGGGCAGGGCTGACCCTGGGCTATGGTGGCCCGTACCCAACTCGGCTATTTTTTTAAAGAAAAACTTCCAAAGCGATGTCGTTTTTTACCAAACAACATTGTTTTTAAAGCAACGATCGCTGGGGCTGGGCCCTTTTTGACATCCCTATTGGATAAGAAGACTAGGTCATGATCGTGACATGAGTGTCATGGTCATGACAGAACATCTCCCATAGGGTCACGATTGAGACTGAAGAGGATCACACTAAGTCACGATCGTGACACCCCTGTCACGATTATGATGAACGCTCACTAGACGTGAGGATCTCCTTCTATTTTAATATTTGGAGGGTCTTTTGGACTTTTTGTCTTGGATAAAACGTAGTTTTTACCCTAAATGACAAAAGAACTATATAAGAACATTAAATGACCCTCATGAGACCTGGCCTCCATTTGACAAATTGAGAAAGAGCCTAAGGAAGATCAAGGAGGAGAGAAGAAAAGAGGAGCGTCTGCAGTTGCTGTTCAGCCACTCCAACCTAGCCATTTCAAGTTCTTTTCTACTTTCTCTTGTTATTTATTTCATCTTGATATACACTTGGGCTTGAGAATGTTGAAACATGTTGTTGATGATGTTCTAATTTGAATGTGGGATATATACTTGAATCATTTTGTGACTTAATTGCTTTTGATGTCAATGAAATGTTTGGGTATTATGATATTTATGGTTTTTGCATACGTCGATAATAAATCAAGAGATTGAATTGATAGCAACATGATTAGGTTGGGTACTAAGAATTAACAACCTAATAGATCACATAAATATCATATCGATAATTATACGAAGAGACATCTTATGTGAGGACCCAATTATCTAACAGATCACTTAAGAAATAATTGAAGATGTAAGCTGTTTTTGTTAATTGAGATATTTCAAAATAAAAAATTTGGAATCAATTAGGGATTATTAATTAGGGTTAAATGATCAGATCTTGAGAGAGAATAATCAACCCTTTGAAAATTCTAGGATCAATATTGATTGAATTAAAAGTAGTTAAGGTAGCAAAATGACGACAAATTGAATCCTATGTTCTCATAATTGATTGATCTTATTTTATTACGATTTCTCATTTGTTAAGTGGTTAGTGCTTTATTTGATTTAATTATATTAATTTTAAAATTTTAATTCCATTCAACTCATACTTGATTGTTTAGTTTTCTGGTTATTTTTATTTTCATTTAAATCACGTTTTACAACCTTAGACAAAGTTAGAATTCAATTAGTTTTAGCTAATTCCTCTTAAGATCGACACCCTAATTACTACGAGTTATAATTCATATAATTTCAAAATATTGAGGGTTTTACAGTAGATAAAACTTGTTTAACAAGTTTTTGGTACCATTTTCGGGGAGTTAGTTTAGGATTTGGATTCCTTTTTTCTAAGGAATTTTTTTTCTTGTGTTCGTGCTACTGCATGAACTCAAGATTCACTCGAAGTTCAAGCAAGATCACCGAAACTTTAGCACTTGATATAACTCGATTAGAACAAGTAATTTGAAGAGCAAGATGCCAAGAAGAAGAGATTGAAGAAACAATGGTGGAAGAATTCAATCAAGGAGACCAACAACAAACCCTTATAGATTTCATGAGACTAGGGTTCAATGCTGCACATCAAGGCATGACTTGACCACCAGCTCAAGTTGCATCATACGAGATCAAGCCAGCTTTGCTGAACATCTACAAACCTATGTGTAGTTTATGGCTTAACTAATGAGGATCCTAATGCTCATTTAGTGAATTTTCAGGAAAATATGTGATACTTTCTGATATCATGGAATGTCGGAAGATTTAGTTAGGATGAGACTCTTTCCCTTCAAATTAAGGGATAAAGCTAAGGCATTATATTATTTGTTAAGCCCTGTAAACATTATAACTTGGGAGCAGTTGGTTCGTAAATTTTTGGAAAAGTACTTCCCACTTACCAAGACAACAAATTTGATCAAGAGATCACAAATTTCCAACAAAGTGATGGGGAGTCACTTTATAAAGCATGGAAACGATTTAAGGATTTGTAAAAGAGGTGCCCTCACTATAACCTACCCAAAGAATTCCTTCTGCAAACCTTTTACAATGGAGTTAATCCCCCCACGAGAGGCACCATAGATGCAACTTATGGAGGATCTCTTCTATGGAAGATAGTTAAGGAAGCAAAGTCTTGCTAGAAGAGATGGCGAATAATAGCTGCCTTTGGTCATCAGACAAAAGTAGACAACAATCTACTTTCTGAGATCATAAAGGAGTCATTGTTGTTTATTTAATGACAACAATGTAGGCTAAGATTGACAATTTAACAAGACAACTTAATAGCCTCTAAGCCTCTTCATCCAAATAATTCAACATAGATGCAAATTTTGCAGTCAATATAATCATTTTACTGCTAATTGTTTTTAATGCAAAATAGCAACATGGAGCAACTCGATTACATGGATACATAATTTGGTCAAGGAGGAGGAAACAATACTTATTCAAACAATTATAACCCTAGATGGCAGGACCTCTCAAAATTTTCTTGGTCGAATAATATAGGAGGTCAATTCCGACCTCAAGGGCCACCTAAATTTCAACAGGAGAAACCTAATTCTACGGACTCTAAGTTGGACAAAATTTTAGATAAGCTCGTAAACTTGGATGAAGATCATAAGAGATTGGAATAGAAGTTCAAGAAAATCACTAAAAACTATCCCTCTTCCATTCATAACATAGAGGTACAAATGAGTCAACTGGCGAATGCATTGTCAACAAGAAGTGTGGGGAGTCATATCCACCCAATATTCCATACCCTCAACTATTACAAAAGAACAAACTAGATTAACAATTTGCAAAGTTTGTGGAGAAATTAAAGACCTTACAAATCAATCTATCTTTTGTCGAGGCATTGGAGCACATGTACAAGTACACCAAATTCCTGAAAGACAAGTTAACAAAGAAGCAAAATTAGGAAGAGAATTAAAAGGTAGCACTAACTGAAAGCTATAGCTTTGTTATCACCAGTCACATGCCTTGTAAGCTAAATGATCCTGGAAGCTTCACAATACCCTATGTGGTTGGTGAGATAGAATTTGCAAAATGCTTATGTGACTTAGGCGCAATTATAAACCTTATGCCTTTGTCGACCTTTAGTAAAATGGAGCTCGGTGATGTAAAACCAACTTTGATGCTTATTCAATTGGTGGATCGATCCATAAGGAAATTGTTTAGTATGGTGGAAGATGTTATCATCAAGGTGGGCAAGTTCATTATTCCTGTGGATTTTGTTGCATTAAATTTCGAAGAGGATAAGATATGTCCACAAATTCTTAAATGACCCATCATGAAAATAAAAAAAAGAATTGATAGATGTTTATGAAGGCAAGGTGCTCCTTCAAATTGGTGATGAACATGTGCAGTTCATTATGAACAAAGACTTGAACAATCCAAAAGAAAACAACTCTTGCATGAAAATAGATGTAATGGATGAGTATATCAAAACGCAAGAGAAGGGTTGCTTTGAAGAAGTAAGCTACAAGGAATAGGTGACAAGGGATGTAGAGTTTGGGGAATAATTTGAGGTCCCTGTTTAAGAATTTGAAGCAAAAGAGTGGATGATGATGATTGTAGAAGAAGATGAGCAATTCACTGTCTTACAACACAAACTGTTTTATTCTATTGAAGATTCATGGGATTTCATCATTCCTGATTATATTGATAATTTGTTATAAAAAATGGCATTACAAAAATTACTTAGATTCCTGCATTCAATTGATTATGTCCTTTTCATTATCTTCCAACATGTAGCTTATTTACAAGCTACGAAGCTAAAATTAGGCAACATGGGTGGATGCAAGCCACACAAAGTTAACCTAGGTTGAGTGTGGAAGGAAGAACACATTAAGCTAGTAATGATAACTAATCACTACGCAGGAGGCAACCTAAGAATTAAGATCAATTTTATTTGTGTTATTTTATTTCATCAGTATTTTATTATTTTTATTTTGTAGGGAGTGAATTGCTAGAACTTCATGGCCGGAAGTATCTCCAAATTCCTTTAACATCCCCATCACCACCTCAATCACCGTAATGGGTTCAAGCTTTAACCTTTCTCTTTTCCTTTTGTTTTTACCTTTTTTTTGTCATTTTTAGTTTCTTTTGTGTGTTGTTGTTCTCTTTACATTAAGGTCAATATGTTGGCTATGTGTGGGGAGGTTTACATTTGCCATCATGAATGTAAATTTTGCATGTCATTGGTACTGCTGTCGCCTGCAACCAAATTCAAAAGAAATCACTTCCGTTAATACAATTTAATGTAGTAGTGGTAAGTGGATATCGTTCCCACGAGGAATTTTTAACGGTAAAGGTTAGCGAGTTTAAAACTAAAACAAAGTAACAAAAGGGGG